>VDFB02168118.1:79633242-79759004 GCA_007258455.2 Sequoia sempervirens
TTTCACGTCCAAGGTGAGCATTTCCTGATTTCAGAAAAAAAGTGGCCACTTAAGCCCCCTTTTTGGGAACCATCTTGGTGCACTTACCCATGACTAATATCAGACAAATAAAAATGACTAAATAAATGACTATTACTCCTCTATTCTTTTTTCTTTCGAATTTGATCATAATCCATAGAGCTTAAGCCCCCCTCATGGGACCCCTACCTAAGTGCCCCATTTCACCGCCTAGGTTGCTTGGTGCACCAAAAATACCTATTGCGTGGAAGACATTGCCTCTTGGTGCAGTCTTAAGGCCTTCACATATGTTATAAAAAAATTTAACATTTACATTCTTTAACTTTTATTACTCATTATGTTAATGAATCATTGATCTTTTTAACTATGATTTGAAGCCAGTTTGATTTTCCTATTGTGTTAGCATGTCAAATGTATCAAAGAGCAATTTTGGTCAATTTCACTAATAAAATATGATTCAAACAATCCAATTGTATTTTGAGGGCTATCATGGAGACACTTCATTTAAATAATACATATATAGGGGAGAGGACCCAGTACCTGAGCATGTTTCAATAGTTGTGATAGTAGTTGTTTATATAATGTCCAATATTTTTATCAATATTGGACCAATAGTTGTGACTTTAAAGTTGTTAGTGTTGATGATGACTACCCATAATTAAACAAAATGTATTCCTTTGATCTAAAAAGAAACCAATCATGTGATTCCACATCAATGCTCAATAAAACATGTTGTGAATTCACAAGTATTGGTCTCACTTTTTTTTTGGGCCCTTTTGGACACCTTGAAAAAAAGCATGCTGATGTGGCATCATATTTGATGATGTGGCCCTAAAACCTTAGTTATAAGCAGGGGACTTGCCAAGTAAGCTGTTGTAAAAAATTGGGAGATGATTTGAAATTTCCACGTAGGATAATTAGAAGCGCGAAGTTAGGGTGCACAACTATTGGATCCTTTCCCCTATTATCAATTATTTCAATCCATTTGAATGGATCATTTAAGGAATCAAGAATCAATAGTGTTATTCCCATAGTCTAACATGATGAGGTCAAAGAGAAAGCATTTTAGGGAGCCCTAACTTCACCACACCTAAGCCCAAGAGCGTGAAGTATGTTAGGGAGCCCTAATCTAGATTTGTCTAAATTTATTTCATTCCATTATTTAGCACTTATTATTAATTTTTTAAGCTAGCCACATGCAACTAGAATTTGTAGCACATCCATGCACAAACACATACTCTCTAACATATTAGCATACATATAATTTTCTATTGGCACAATCCTTGAACCTCCTTTAGGTGCAAGTGTTAGTATATATTCATTTTTCTATATAGAATTATCTCCCCATCGATCTCTCTTTCTTTTTCCTAATCTCTCCAAAGATCAATTAAACTATCAATTTTTTTATATATTAATTTAATTTGTTCTATATAAGAATATATTAATTATTAATTATAATAATTTTATATTTATATTTAATAATTTTTATTATAAAATACAATATATAATAATAATATAACCTATATATACTATTAAATTAATAATAAATATAATTATATTATATATAATTTAATCTTATTACTATTATATTAAATATATATAGTATATTAAATATATTTTAAATTATATATATTATATTAATTTTTTATGATTAAACAAATCTTAAACGTTCATCAGTTTTTGCCATCTTTTTTTTTGGTTGCTTTTCACCATTTTGTGCTAGTTTTCCCACCACTATTGGTTCCCGCTCCTCCAAAAAGTATTGAATTTTCACTTCTCTAATTTGGCGAGCTGCAGCCTAAAATAAGGTTTAGAGCGATAGTTTTAGAGTATGTTTATTAAAATGAAAATTACCGCGAAGTTCCTAATAATGTGCACATTTAGGTTTTGACATTACGACATCTTTTACCCTACATAGTTTAGTATACAACAACATTTTCTACTGATGCACATTTCTTTTACGGATGTCCATACCCTATTCCAAAGCTCCCTTCAAAGCTCCCATTTTCACGTAGGGAGGATGCTTGCAAAGGCGGGTGGGACACTGCCAATGGGTTTGCTTCCCCAAACTCTTCCTCTCTAGTATTGACCTTTCAGTTCTCCAATTTGGCGAGCTGCAACCATCTAAGTCCTTAAACCTTGATATTTTCAAAGTTCGTTTACTCTAAATAGATTGAAGCAACAATTTATGTGTATAATTATTAGGGTTTAAGCAAATTTCATTTACTGTGAATATATTAAAGGTTGAGAATTTGGGCTTTGCACCCACTCATTTCATTTGCTTAAATTTTTCTAATACACACTATGCAATGCTAAGAAATGTCTGTAAATACCCTGCATACATTGTCATGTTGATGGATGTGTTTATGGTTTATTTAGTAAATTAGTAGTGTTGATGAACTTTCGTACCTTATTATGGACATCATACCTTTTCTCCATTTGGATATGTTGTGATTTTTGTTACTTGTTGATATTTTCTTGATTTCCTTAAAATGGATATGGAGTTCCAGTGTTTCTTTTTGAATAAAATCATATCACTTTTGATTCTAATTTACAAACTTCTACCTAAAAGATGAAGAATATACAAGTTATAAATTTTTATTGTCTGAATGATAATGATGTAGATTTTTTTTCCAAAAAAATGTCAATGATGAATGTAATCTGTTGTGACGGAGGATTGATCCAATGTTGAAAGCTAAACAATTTTTAGGGAAAGAAAACACCCTTCATTAGGGCATGGAAATAGGTCACACACTACACAACAGTGGCCATGGTGGCGGCAGCAGCTGCAAACACAAAGATGTCTGGTCCATCTTCAGAGCTTTCTACAAGCAATTCTAGTGGCGTTGCTTTTTAACTCCATGATTTTGAAGTTTTAGTAGCTATGGTTGCTTTTTAACTCCATTATTTTGAAGTTAGTAGCTGTAGTTGCTTGTTGGTCTAAGGCTAAACCACCTTTATTTTGTTTAGTCAAAAAGTTGAAAATGGTGTCTAAAGTTGCATTCAACAATGATTCCCTTATAGAAAAAAGCCTTGGATTTTTTTATAAAGTGTATGGGTCTTTGGCTAAGACCTAAAAGCATGAATAATTTAACTCTTCTCCATTAAGAACTTCTATTGAAAGGTAGAATGAACATTTGGTTTTGTGGAGAAAGTTTCCATAACTTATTTTTAGCCAAAAGAGGACATAGATCTGATTTCTAAAAGTGGCTCATATTTTATAGAAGTAAGAGGATTATATTTTAGAACATTGGTCCATGGATTTTAATCCTACTAAAGATATGTCCAACGTAGTTCCTGTTTTGTTGAAACTTCCTCATCTTCCTCTGATTTTTTAGGATGACAAATCTTTGCCACAATTGGTAACACTTTGGGCCACTTCATCAATAAGGTTGAGCCAAAAGAGAACTCTAGCATGTAATAAATACACATATATGTGAAAATTTGATAATTATCTAATTCCCTTCAAATGTAATGAATTCCATGAGTATGGTCAGTTTGGTTGGGACTCCAAAAAAGATTAGAATGTGCTTCAAGCACCCAAAAGTTCCTAACACACCTTCATTACAACCAAAGGAAAAATACATCTTCAACAAAGAAATAGTCAATGAAATTATGGTATCAAATAGGGTCAAACTATTGTTGTTCCAAATATGTTTAAAATCTTAGGAGGGAATACATAGGCCCTTCAAAATGGGAAATGAGCAATCAATTTGAACTCAATTCGAGGGAAGTGCAAAGGGTTGTAGGGCAACAATCCTCTTGAGAGGGAGTAGAAATATAAAACTATCACGTTGAAGTTCATTTGAGACAAAATAAGGAGGTAGGACAATTGAAAATATCCAATAAAAAATAGTGGTTCTTCCAAAGAATTGTCACATTACCACAAAACTAAGTTTTAAAGCACCCTTCATCCCAATGTAATCTAGACAAGGGTGAGGAATCGCCAATTGTGTTGTTTTATCTTGGGTTGTGTGTGCACATGTGTGCTTGTGTGTATGAAGACAATTAAGGTAATGATCATTGATGAACTTGGCATATTTTATTTTACATGGATTGGGGAATTATTGTGTCAATTATGGTTATAATTGGCTCAATTGAACATGCATAAATATATTTATGACTAATCTAGACTGATATTTATTTGTTGAAATTTGAGATAGTATAAATGTCAATCTTGTAGGTGTCAGGGTGCAAGGTGACATAGACTTTGTGGTTTTGTTTTTGATAAAGGTTATATGGCCAAATTGGTCCTACACCCACTTAAGTGTTTGAGATCCAAGTTAAGGTTCAACCAATTGTAAGTAGATTGTAGGAAAAATAACATTGAGACATAGTTTTGATCTTATACAGTTTTGTTTGAGTTTAGAGGTCTTGTCAATTTTTCTAGTACTTGGAAGACCAACTTGAATACATATCTTCAACACACGTTGGCTGGTGATATATATAGTCAAAAAATTTAAACATCTTTTGGCAATATGCAATATTTACTATTGTGTTATCTTCCACAAATTAATCATTTAATCCCCAACCTTATATGAGTTTAAGCAAAATAAAACTACAAACTCGTATAGTAATAATTTAAAACAAGAATAAGAGGCTACTAGAAATAAATATCTTGTTAGACATAATGCTAAGGCATTATAAATGCACTCCAAACAAAATTGTTGTGTGCATATTTGCACCTGATATGTTAGGCTGGAAGCTCTTTTTTAGGAGCACCATATGCATATTTATTTAGGCACAACAAAGGAGAAAGGGGGAATATTAATGTGAAATGATGGAATTTGGGTAGTTGCAAGAGCTTGAAGAGGGAAAAAATGAATGTTGCAAGAAAGGAAGTCAATAAAATGGAGATAGGGTAGAAAAGTGCAAATAGTAGGCATGAGCAAGAATTTTGGAGGTTGAAAGTCAAATCCTAGAATCCTAGGTAAGTCCTCAAGGGAAGTTTTAATACTTCTATTGCTACTTTCATCTATTAATCTCAAACTAGAGTATTCATTGAGATTTACTTGTATATTTGAGCCTTAAGTTGCTATTGAATGCAGTGTGACAAGTTATTTGTAAAATGAAATAGCTAATTTACTTAGAAAATCCTTGCTCGTATGCCTTAATAATATGAAACTCCATATGCACATTAATGGATTTGCATACTAGGTTTCTCACTCATGAAATTGTAAGGATAGACCTTAAAAACCAGTGTTGTTTCTTACTCATGAAATTGTAAGGATATACCTTAAATCCTAGTGTTGTTTCTCTGGTCTCCTTGTAATTATAATTTGTTTCAGACATGCATTTCTAATTGAAGGAACTTTTGCATGAGGGAAATCTTATGTGCTTATGCATATACTAACTTAAATATTACTATTTTGCAGTGCTTACATTTGAAAGCAATTTGAGTAATCATGACAGGGCAGTGGTGCATCAAGTGAGTGCAAAAATGGGTTGTAAATCCAAAAGTTTTGGGTGTGTATCTTTTAGACCTTTATGGTTTATTCATTAGTATTTTTCTCCTATCATTTCTCCATACCAATAACATTTATTCTAGTAGGTCATGGGGAATGTTTGGGTTACAAATATGTAATTATAGCATGTACACGTATAGGTATAATCTAACATTTTGAAGCTTATATATCATCAAATTCATGTTATAGTTTCCCCTTGGGATCTAGTGTAATTTGTAGAAATTAAGACATGTGTACCTCAAGATGTGGTTTTCATAATCATAGATTATAACAATTATTAATTCTTGTTCTTAATATAATTTATTCCAATATCCAATCATGATTCAGTCCAGTATCAGTGACATTTGATTATAATGTTCTTATGTTCTAAAAAAAGAAGAGACTACACTCTCTTCCTGAAACTTGAGTTATTTCTGATACATATGTTTTAGAGAAGAACATAAGTTGCAGCATTTTTAGGATCCAACTAAAAAAGCAGTGTTGCCCGAAATACTTAGCCTATATTCATATATGATCCACATGTACCACAGATTTAACTAGCATCTTAGTAATACTGTTTAGGGTGTTCTCAATATAGCCAGTACGGGCACAAAGGTCAACCATGCACACCTAATGATCAACTATATATGTAAATTGTAATGCATTAAGGGTTATTAATGTGTGAAGTATGTGCAGCCCTCATCCACTAAACCTGCATGACTGCATGCACCTAGAACCCAATTTGAAATTGATTCCATTAGCTCCCTGTCATAGCTGCAACATTGGAATATAATAGAGTTGGAGGTTTAAATAAGCTCCCTAATTCCATTGGCAAGCTATCATAGCTGCAACACTTGAGCATATAAGGGTGTAAAAGTTTAAATAACCTCCTTGATTCTATTGGCAACCTGTCGCAGTTGTAGCACTTGAGCATAAAAGGGTGTAAAAGTTTAAATAACCTCCTTGATTCTATTGGCAACCTATCGCTGCTGCAACACTTGATCATAGAAGATTGTAGAGGTTTAAATAACCTTCCTTATTCTACTGGCAACCTGTCATGTCTGTAGTACTTGAAAATAGTAAGTTGTAGAGGTTTAAATAACCTCCCTGATTCTATTGTCAACCTATCACAAATTTAGAACTTGAACATAATAGGAAGTTTTAACTTAGGTTTAAATAACCTCCTTGATTCTATTGACAATCTATTGCAGCTGCAACATTCGAAACTAAAATATTGTCATGGTTTAAATAACCTCCTTGATTCCATTGGCAACCTGTCACAACTACAACCTTGAACATAGAAGGGTGTGAACGTTTAAATAACCTTCCTGATTCCATTGGAAACTTGTCACAACTACAACACTTGAACATGGTAGGGTCTATAGATTTAAATAACCTCTCTCATTCCATTGGCAACCTATCACAGCTGTAGCACTTGAACATAGAAATGTGTAAAAGTTTAAATAACCCCCTGATTCTATTGGCAACCTATCACAGCTGCAACACTTGAACATAGAAGACTGTAGAGGTTTAAATAACCTTCCTGATTCCATTGGCAACCTGTCACATCTACAACACTTGAAAATAGAAAGTTGCAGAGGTTTAAATAACCTCCCCAATTCCATTGTCAACCTCTCACAACTGCAACACTTGAATATAATAGGAAATTTTAAAGGTTTAAATAACCTCCTTGATTATGTTGACAATCTATCACAACTGCAACACTTAAAAATAAAATATTGTCATAGTTTAAATAACCTCCTTGATTTCATTAGCAACCTATCACAGTTGCAACACAACACTTGAACATAGAAGGGTGTGGACATTTAAATAAGCTCCTTGATTCATTTGGAAACCTGTCACAGCTGCAACACTTGAACATAGAAGGATGTGGACATTTAAATAAGCTCCTTGATTCCATTGGCAACCTGTCATAGTTGCAACACTTGCTGTATAGATTTAAATAGCCTTCCTGATTCATTGGCAACCTGTCACAGCTGCAACACTTGAACATAGAAGGGTGTAAAAGTTTAAGTCTAGAAGCATCATAATGGATTTTTTACACTAGAGTTTTCTTCCCATGGTGGGTTTCTCCAGGTTCAATAACTGTATTATGGGTTCTCTTGACTGCACAAATTGTTTCAGAATATTCCTTAAGTTAGTAAATTGAATCCTTGTTGTGGAGCATGCTAGATAGAGCTTTATTGTTGTAGGATGGTTTATAGTGTGAGGACTGATATTCCATCCTTTTTTCTTAAGTAGCTGTTGAATATTGAGTCATTGGGATCGATGCAAAACAACTATAAAGAAATTCATTGCTGATGAGAAGTGTGTGGAATTCCCACCACTTGTTACAGATCAAAGAACACACAAGTGAAGGGAAGAGCCCACTGCTTGAGCAATAATGAGAGTAAGATCTTGGAAATAGAGAAATAAATGCAAGTAAAAGTGTTTTACTCCTATTAATTACAAGAGGGCTGCAATAAGGAAAACCATCTAAAGAACAAGAGATCATAAGGGATGAATAAGCCAAAAAAAGACCAAAACTAGCTATTGAGGGGGCCCCTAGATCTATAGATGCATATCAGGTGGTGGCACCACACCTTTTTGAAAATCAACAATGGATACATAAAAAATACCATGACTTTTTTATGAAAGCAAAAGTGAAACCACTGAAATCTCATTACTTGGGTTTGGTCTCTAATCAAATCAAGAAATAGCTATTATAGTATCCAAAATCATCATAGGACCATTTAACTTGTATTTAATATGAATTTCTGTGAACAACGCACTAAATTACAGGAATTAAATGTGTTATCAAAGTAATGAAGTTATGAACTAAAGAAAAGGGCATGAAGAAACTAAACAAATCTGAAAAGGTGCTCTTAGGGGACTGTAGAAAGAAAAGTGATCCGATGAAAGAATCTTAATGGCCTTAATGTGATTGTCTAAAGAAGTAGATGAGAATTATTGTGAAACCTCCTAAAGTGGAAGTAATGAAAATTTGTTCTATTATTGAGTAACATAGAAGCTCACAGATTGTGAAATTGAACATGCTAGTTTGAGGTTCATCCTTGGGCATTTACGTGGATTGGAATTTAGATTTCAAATAGTTTGGTTGAGCCTTAGTAGAATATAAATAAACCAACATGGTAGATCCACAAATTTCTAGACCAAGAAAAGTGTTTTTTTTGAGTGAACTGATATAGAAAGTCCACTCTCTTTCAGCTTACTTGTGCATGTGCAGGTGCCTTGTGTAGCTTGCTTTCCTTTGTGATCACCTGCACCAATTAAGTAGCTCATTTGTGTTTGATGGTATCATGTGGCATCACCCATGGTAATACTATCCTCCTTGTTTTCTGTCACACCTCATGAATCTTCTTCAAACTGAAATCATTTTTTTTCTCTCTTGCCTTTCATTTTTGGTTGGTCCTTTCATTTGAGATTCCTCTTCTATTTCAAACTTTGTTTTACAAACTTGATACTTAAACGTAATTGGCACATATTTTATTTTTTGTGAAAGTTTCATGTGGATGTAATGACAACTTCAATTTGTCAAATTGATTAGATCAAAATAAACATGTTTTTATAGTTCAAAATGAATAACACAACTAATTTTATTGCTTCCACATCCATTTGGTTATAGTTTTTTCATTTTGTGTACTTAATTTATATTACCTTTTCTTTTTATTGACTTTCATTTGGGGAGAGTGTATAGTAGGATTAAAATGAATATCAAATATCATCAAATTCCTAATCTTTGAATTATGTAATCTTTTATTTGTTTTGTGCATGGGCAATCTTGAATGACTTTTATCTTGGTTTTGTAATGTTGTTTTCTATTATGCATGCATAAGGTGATGTGATGCTAGCTATGTTTTATGACATTTGTCACACATGATATTTTCAATCAATTTATTGGCACCAATACTTTTTTGATAGATCTCTGCAGCAATCTATTTTTTACGAGGCAAAGCATATGATGCATTGGAGAATCGTGTTCAAGCTCTTCTATGGTTAAGAATAGGGAAATTATTCTGCTTCCTTTTTACATGGAATGAATTATACTTTCCTTTTAAGTCTTATCTATCTTTAATTTTGGAACACAGTGCTTGAGTTCTTTAGTCATATTTTATATTCATATATATTATTTGTTGACTAGATCTAAGTACACAAAGATGCCCAAGTGTTTTGGTTACATTTTTATAGTGCACTTGAATACAAATACTATCATATTTCTATATAACCTATGAATGAAATGCACAAAATTTGCAATAATAAAATATTGATCATGTAGACAATTTTTTTTAAAACCATACCCATTATTTCCATATACTTTTTTATGTTGCAAGGATAAAAAGTGAAATGTTCTTCTCTTGGATTCTATAATGTCTTATGTCTTATGTCCTTGGCATAGACATTTCTTCTAATCCGATTTTGTTCAAAGTTGTTCAAAGTCAAACTAAATTTCTTAAATACAATTTTAGTTCTTATCCATGCCATGGGTCATATTTTTCACTTTGGACCTTTCACATCATCTTTATACATTTTAAATGCAGCTTATGCTTTTATCATATCGTGAATGAATTCTCCATTCCTTGGCTGAGTTCTATGTGACAATTGTTTCTTTTAACATGAGCGACGGTTAGGTTTTATCTTTTTTTAAAAGTAAGCTTTTGTGAAGATTGATAAATTGGGCCATATAACATTACTAGAGGTGCCTGGTAAGGGCTAACTATTAATTTTTTTTGAATCTCATGGATACTATTCTTGGCACCTTTGTGCCTAACCATATTATTGCCACAGTAACATGGGTGTATTACATAGTGATTACTTATATTTGTATCTGTTACATTGTCTTGATCAAACTCAATTACAATTGGGGTTAATATGGATATACTCTCAAACACCCTCTTTGCACCTGAATTGATTATTACACATACTAGGTGTCAAATCCTCTAAAGTATTATAATGGTCCACATTCTTTTTTTAATAAACAAATGCATCTGATATCACATTCTCAAATGGAGAAGTTATAGTGGAGAACTATGAGTAACCCATAACATCTCAATTTGTGAGCTTTTGTATGACAAGGAAAAATGTCCACATCCTTGAAGCATAGCTTGTTTGGAATTTTTTCTCTAGAACTAATCCCTTCTAAAAATGTTAGGTTTTCCCAAATGTAGTTGAGGATTCTCCTATTGGAAAACCAACTGATACGAAGTTGGTAATTGTCACTAGTATTATTGTTACCATTGGTTTTTATTAAAGTCTTTAGAGAGCCAACAATAGTGTTACTAAACTCAGATTGAATCCATGCCCAAAGAGTCTTGGAATTTTGGCACCTTCACATAACATGGTAATTGCTGCCAGTCTTATTGTGTACCATCAGTTTTTATAATAGTTTCTGGAGAGCCAACAATGATGTTACTAAACTCAGATTCAAGCCATGTCCAAAGATTCTTGGAATAAGTAATATGCTTGTGCTTATACATTCAACTTGTTTGTATCTTTCGTATGTTCCATTGGTTGCTTGAGATAGTGAGCTAATTGCAAGAAATAAAAACATGCTAACAAAAGAGGGATAAACACAAGAAATTTCCCTGGAGAAACCAATATTGGAAAACTCCAAAAGAATTAAATGGTAGTTCCACATCTCCATTGTGTTATTTATAGTCTTACAAGCTTATTTCCTTCTTGTGCCCTTCAAGGACACCAAATTTCTTCAGTAGCATCCTAGCACTTGCAATGCCAAATGTTCTCTGGAAACTACTATGGATAAAGTGCTTTCTCAACAAACTTGACTACTATCCTTCATCTTGGTTGTGCAGTTTTCGTGATTCATGCTTCACATTATTTCTCAACATGTGCCTGAATTGTCTTGCAACTAGTTAGTTCCTTGAGGTATTCCATGCCTTATGTTAACCTTATTGAGGTCGTCAGGATACTTAAAACATACTTTAGGCTTCCAACAATAAGCCCATAACTATGGAATATGAAGACAAATTGTCTTTTAGTCATTTATTCTTTCCATAAGTTGCATTGGGACAAGACCATTGGTTTATGTTGTTGTTAATGAAATTGTTGCTTTACATTGCTGGAGAAAACAAAATTCATGCTTTATGCAGGTGTTAGTAACAAAACCGTTGCTTTTGTGAAACTTCTACCTTATGCATTACAAAATCATTACTGTTGCAAAATCACTACTTAAGCTAGTTAAAAGTTGTCTTGGCTATTACAAAACCACTACTGACAGAAACACAACCACCACTTGGTTGTTTCCCAATTCTTGCAACTTGCAAATGTGCATATCCTTCTAGAGGAATCCAAATATGTAAAAGCACTCCAATTTAGATATCTTCCTTAGGTTTGTTTTCCCTTCAAAATAAAATTGTGTTTAATGAGTCTTAATATGTTGTAAATACTCCTTATAGTTGATTTACTGAACCAACTTTGGTGATTTTCATGATCTAATTTTAGATCACACTTCTCTAATTTTTGAGGCTTTTGGTCCCACAAAAGCTTTATAATGAAAAGAGAGGATTCACTTTCCATCTTCTCAAATGGGATACTTGTTTTGCATCATCTGCACTTTACAAATCTAGGTTGGTCATAGAGTCCTTAGCTCCTTCAATATTAGCCAACTAACCCTCTTGCATTCATGATGTATCCCTTGTCTTTATCTTTTTCTATTTTTACTGACTTGCCTTTGCTCTTGGCTTGCTCCTCTTAGCCCATTTTTTCTGCAATACACATGGTTGTAGGCTAGGGTGAAGCTCTTTTGGAGATGCTTGCTACAAAATCTTCCTTGTTGTTCACATGTCTTTTAACAAGTGAAGAAAACTTCTGCTACATGTAAGTGACTTCAAACAAATCATCACTTTTTAAAAATTGTTGTTATCTTGGGTCTTATGATTCAATGTTTGCATCAAATTCTTATGCACTTATTAAAGCCATCATAGGCATGCGACAACATCCTTTGTGATGAAATTAGGCTTATACCTACATGCTCAAATACTGACCTGTGTGCTACAACAATGACCATGTTACAATTGATGCATATTTAAATGTAATTAAAATGCGCATTAAGAATGTGTAACTAATTTTTGTCACCTTTGTGATGCCCTAGTCTTCATCCTTGCTTGGAGTGTTCTCACAATTTACAAGTGCCTTTTTTCACCTATCTTGACATATGCTACAGGTGGTAAATAAAACAAGCATTGTTTGCATATCAACATTAACATGTGAGAATACAAAAGATATACGTCTTTGATGTAATGAATCGGCTATACTTGTGCTTCTCAAATAGTTTGGATGGCTTCTCCATGTTTACCTTTGATGAGTTAATTCCTCCCTACTTGCCGATTCCATTGGAGATAGTTCTCTTCTGTTACACATTCATATGCATGGTATCAACAGTCAAGCTTGGAAAATGTTCCATCCATGAAACTGAGAATGAATTCCTACCATTATCCAAGTACAATGTCGATGAGGATTCCTCTATGGGCTGCTCCTTTTGATGGCTTCTTCCTTAGATATCTTTGCTTCTTCATTTGCTACCTCTTGAATAGTAGGTTCTTGAACAACCTTCTCTTCCTTGCTTGCAAATGCCTCTTCTTGTTGGAATTCCCCTTGAAACTATTTGGGTGGAATTGTGAATTAAGTTTTCAAGATGTTGCACACCAGCGGCCACTCATGTTGGAATGAGTGCAATAATTCATGTTTACCTTTTTGGACATTATTTCCTCTTTTTTTCTTCTCCTCATATTTATTTGGAGAGTTTATTAACATCTTGTATCCTTTTTGCTTCTCATACCTTAACCTCTTCTTTGACTTGGGGAATGGTATAAATATTTTTTCTTCTTTTTGAAGTACTTAGGCTTCATGGTAATGGATGGCTTCTTCTAACACATGGCATACTATACATTACATTTAACTATAATCATTAGGAGATAGGGTTATGGATATGACATAACTTTGCGGATGGGATCCTCATCACTGAATCCAAGTTTCACTTTGACTAAGTTTTGTAGCTTAAGGTGTCTATGTGTAAATTTGAAGACGTGTTATTTTTGATTCTGTAAAATGCTGATGTTTCTCTCTCTATTTTTTTTTTTTGCAAATGGCTTTATGTCCATTGGCGCATGGCCATAGGCTGTGTTGATTTGGCTAGGGGGATTTTAACCTGCATAACACTCGTACAAGTGCATCCCTATTTTTGTTAGACTGCAACCCATTAGACTTGTTTTCTTAATTGGTATCTGATTTCATTTATTGTTTTGATAGTATTTGATGAATTTAATTACTTTTCTTCAAGGGGTTCTTAGGCAGAGGTGAAAATTATGGATATTTTTGTTGGTATGGAAGAACAAAAAATCTTCAAAGAAGGAAAATTTGTTACCAGGTAAGAGGTTCTTTCCTGCCACCCTGAAACACCACAACTGTCTACCCTTGGAAATGATAGATCACAAGGAGGTTTAATGACTGGAAAAGCTCTTGAAGACTTTTTGATGAAAGCCCATATGAAAGGGGAGTTAATTTGAGCCATTAGGATTGGAGGAAGCAAGGGCACCTCTTTCATTACTCCTTCTCTAAGGCCACTTCCTCTAGGAGTGCCAAAGTTCATTGTTTCCACAGTGGCAAGTGGGTAGACATCCCATTATATTGGGACATCTGATCTAGTAATGCTGCCTTCAGTGTTTGATTTAAGTGGTCTTAATAATGTGAGCAGGCTTGTATTGTTGCTAGCAGAATCATGGAAATGGATACACCAAACAAGGAATATCGACAAGAGAGTATCAGCATGACTATGTTTGGAGTAAAAACACCATGTATGAATGTTGTTAAAAATGTTTTAGATGCGAAAGGCTATGAAACATTGGTATTTCATGCCACTAGAGTTGGTGGGAAAGCCATGGAGGAGCTGGTGACAGGAGTTATTTTACAAGTATTCTATATTTTATGTAAAAACTTGTAACCTTGCATTTATTTTTATCATCTATAGCTCAAAAGTTAAAATGATGCTTCAGATTATGTGTGCATCAATTTATTTAACAACCAAAGAAATTTGTATGATAGGAGATATAAGTCTTATTTCTGGATTATCCTCTGAGGAGTTGGAACTTCAAAATATGGGTGGAATTTTAAAACTAATTACTTCAGAGAAATTAGAAACAATTATAATGACATTCGATGAATAAAATTTTTCTCATGTGGATGATATTTGCAGGGTATTTTAGACATTATCACCACTAAAGTTGTTGATTTTATTGTGGGAGGTGTCATGGCATGTAATGAACAAAGATTTGATACCATTCTTGAGTAGAAGATTCCTTTAGTCTTGAGTGTAGGGGCCTTGGATATGGTGAACTTTGGACCTAAAGATACAATTCCATCTCATTTCAGTCACTGGAAGTTTCATGTGCACAATGATCAAGTAAGAGTGAACTCTCCTTAATGCATTTTCTTCTTCCATCTTTTTATATGTTTCTTGTTCTCTTTCAAAAAAAATATATTATGTAGTGTTGCTTCACCTTCAATTTGATAGCAAAGCAACTAGTATTTTTCAATTATTTTAGCCCCTTTGTTTTATCCTGCAACTTCTCCTGAAGTCAAGTTTTTGGGAATAAAGAATATCCCAAAGCTTTTAGTAGTAGAAGTCTATGATTATTGTGATTTAGATTAACATGAACCTAATATCTATTAATGAAAATCATTATTGTGTCACATTCTGGTTTTTCTAATGTTTGGAAGGAATTTTTCAAACTTGATTTGGCCTTTTTCAAAAGGTAACTCTTATGCGAACTACCATGGAGGAGAACAATTTTTTTTCTGATTTCATCTCTAAAAAACTCAATAGATGCTCTTCTCAAGTCAGAATATTGTTGTCTGAGAAGGGTGTGTCTGCTTTGGATGCTCCTGGAAAGCCTTTCTATGATCCACAAGCAACAAGCATTCTCATAGATGAGTTAGAGAGATCCATTCAAAAGACCATTGACAGACAGGTGAAACCTTGAAATTTGATACAATATTTCTGGTTTTAAGTTTTCTTCTATGTTTCTATCTATTTAGGATAAAAAACCTTCTAGATTATCATATCACCTAAGTAACATGTATTCCTGGTTTCCTAAGATTTTATATAGTTCTGACTTGTATTTCTTGGTAGGTTCAGAAGCTACCATATCATATAAATGATCCTGAATTTGCAGCTGCACTAGCAGATACATTTTTGTAGATTGGTGCAAAGAAACCTGAAATGATAGAATCATGTCTTCTAGGGAATGAGTTGCAGAAGGAAGAAAAAAATTTAGATAAAAAAAGAATAAAATCTCACCAGAACTCATTAGAGTATAGGATTATCCATAAACAACCACTTGGGTTTCCTGATGCAAAACCAGGTATTTTAATTTGTATATTGTTTTTTTTTTATTTTGTTTGTTTAGGTTAGTTTTTCATATGATTTGTTTATTTTCCTTGCTATTGTTTCACTATTCTTAAATTTCAATTTAATAAAAATAATTATAATTGAGACTTTTTGGATGACATATTCTTCAACTTTGTATACAAATTCTAACCATTGAATCATTCCTTAAAAAGCTAGTTACATGTTTTAAATATGTAGTGTGATATTTTCCTGCTTTTTTCTTTCTTTGACATTCAAATATTACCGGATCACCAAGTTTTTCAAACCTAATAGCCAATTGATTACTTTGAGTTTCTTCATGTAATAGATCATGCTTTAGTACCAGGGATGTGATTCTCTTAACTACTCAGTATTGGGCTTTATGAGCATATCATTTTTAAACATTGTCTTTGCACACATTGAATAGTGTGTAAATCTGCACTTGGAAAATGTATATATTGGTTTCTTACGGATGCTTAATTTCATCAATAGCTTTAGGAACATTCAAAATGTTTATAAGAACCAAGATTTTGCTTAAAAACTTCTAAGATCCTTTGAGATAAGAAGCACATTTTTTTATCCAAAAGCATAGGGTTGTCAATTCTTTAGTAATATCTCACTGATTCAAAGTCTTGATTTCTTCCCATAGAGTAAGAGTTTGGATTTCCTTTTCAAATTTATCAAAAATTCATTCCAGTTTCCATCATGTTTCTGTTGTCCCTTGCAAGAATACCTTTGTGCAATTTAAGTTTAGCCAAGTATCAAAGTCTTGAAATATTATTCATAAAACTGATCACGATTTGAATGCCATTATAATGCCCATGGCACTATAGATTCTAAGATACGATGCATTCCAATTTCTTAGCATTTCACACCAACCTCTGTTCCACCTTTGACTTCATACGCTTATGGATTCCTTTTCATATTTTGGCTTTGAACTGGTGGGGAACTAGATTCTACCAAAAATTTAAGTATTAGTATTTTATAACTCCATGCAAGAGAACTACATGTTACTAAATACTTGTTAGTCTAGGTCTGGTAGTGGCCCACCATTGCCAGTTCTGTCTTGGCTATATTCAAGTGTGTTCTTGGCTATATTCTGAAAAACAAAGATGCTTATTTTACTATAGGGGAGGGAAATCGATTGTAGCTATTATTTCACTATGAGGATATTACATATTCTGTCTGATAGCCTCAAAGATACCTCCTAGAAAACATATTTTACAAGAATCTAATTAGTTAAAAGGCTACAATCAAGTCTTGTGGATTACTAAAATTAAGGACAATACCCCTAGCCCAATGTATCATATGGAAATTTAACAAATACAAAGGTTACAATTAAGTCCAGTGGGTTACTAAAATCAAGGGGAGGTGTTGAACTTCAATCCCCAATCATTTTATGTTTTATATTTTATACAAATTCTATTTCTTGTTGCAAGATATCCAGGAGGTAATAAACATTCAAATTAAAACATTGGGCTTAAAAGTAGGAAAAGACATTCTAAGTTACAACTGTAAGCTGGACCCAATATGAATGGAATTTTTATACATGAAGCACAGTCTCATCAAATCAGTCAAGAGGGAATTTTTGTAATAAAGGACAATATTTTTGATAAATTACACCTCAAACTTCAAAGTTTACACTTTGTAGGTTTTCTTGAAAATATCTAGGACAGAAAAATAATAAAACTGATTATAATGTGTGATTCAAAAGTAGAAAGAAGTTACAAAGATTCATGGTGAACTTCCACGTCATACTGAGTAGCTGGAACTGGAAGACTTCTACAAAATTACAATGCATTTAATGCTCATCCAAAAGGGTAGCTTATTTTAACAGTTTGCAGTACAGAGAAAGTTTTATGTTTATAAGTAAAAATATGAGGGGATCCCTTTCATACCGTATGTAAAATATCTATCTGGATCTATATTATGAGACAAGTCTGGAAACATTTAAATCACATTCTTTCTCTGTGATCAACACTCATAACGATCAACTGATTAGCAGATCATTTCAGCCTAAATCACATCTGGTGTTGGGCTTAAATTGATGACTTGGGATTGGAATGAATAGCTCCATGATATATAATGTTTGCCCCTAGATTTTGCACTTTGAAAAGAGAACATAATACCAACTAGAATACTATTTCTCTTTTCCATATAAGTTCTAGAAGGTTTTAGTTGCAAAATTTTGTATTTTGGTAGCTAAGTTTGCTTAAATATGTTTGTTTAAAGACCTAAACCAGATTGACATCTATGGCTGGTTTTTAGAGATAAGTGTTTCATTTCTCCATGGCTCTATACTGAGTTTATATTTGAGAGTGAACTATGTATCTCTAAATTTTGAAGCATTATTAGAACTAGAAGCTAAAACTAGTAGCTTGATGAATAGGATATCAACTTAAGGGAGAGGATTAGGTGGACTCTATTAAGAAATGAGGCCAAATGAGGAGGCTTAGAGTAATGTGAGAGCTTCATAATGACTTTTTGCTGTAGTTATGCATTATTTCACTATAGATTAAGCCTACTTAGGTTTATGTAGTAGAATTCAGGGTGTAAGAGCAATCGTGCATCACCCAAAAACATTTTCATTCATGTTTGTTCTATTTTGTGGTACCTAGAAGTATTGTAGTCATTTAGTTCTTGCTACAAAGTTCTATTTTTTCTACATTCAAAGCATGAATATTGTCTGGATATTTAATGATTTAAGCATCTGTAATGGGAAATCTCACAGAACCATTGAAACAAGTAAAGGATGCCATATTGTAAAAATATAAATGTGCTCATTATTATATCTTGGCTGTATTTTCATTTTAATAAACATATTCTAAAACCCTCATTGAAATCTTATTTTTAGGTTGTAGCTCGTCAAATTGGAGAGGTGAACATGCACTCTTTACTTTCATCCGACCATGACCAATGAGATTTCTAGATAGGAAGTTGCCATCCTTCTCATTCGAATCCTTCCAATCTTCTCTAAAGGGTTGTTCGGCTAGAATGGGAGAGCAAGGCTACTTTGAATCAAGCAATCTATGCACCACAAATAATATAACTACATTTACTATATATTTTCATGTCTTTTCTCCCTTCAATGTTTGTAGCATTTGTATCGTATCTTGGATTTGTCTTCCATTGCAACCAATATTGCAGTGAAGGATCTATTTCTTGGATCTTTGTTTATGCAGCTGTATGTTGTTTGTAATTCTTTTGGTTATGCAGCTGTTTACTATTTGTATATTCTTTTTTTTTCATGAAATACAATTTTTTTTTTTGAATATCTATGATATTTGAGCTTTATATGCATAAAGTTGTTTGTTGATTGTATATTTTTTTTTCATGTTAATCCAATACAAAAAAGACATTTCAATATCTATGATATTTGAAGTTTATGTACATAATTTTGTGAGAATTAATTAAGTTAGATTTGATTTATAATTTGAATCATTGATTCACTCAAATAAATGACTAAACCATGACTAAATAAATGACTACTATGACTAAAATAAATGAATACAATGACCAAATATATGACTACAATGACTAAGTATATGACTGAAATGACTAAATATATGACTACCATGACTAAAATAATGACTAAATATATGACTAAAGTAATGACTAAATTAATGGCTAAATATATGACTAAATTAATGACTAAAGTAATGACTAAATATATGACTAAATAAATGACTACCATGAATAAATAAATGACCAGTTAACAACAATCAATGACTAAATTAATGACTAAATATATGACTAAATTAATGACTAAATAAATCACTACCATGACTTAATAAATGACCAATTAACAACAATCAATGACTAAATTAACGACTAAATCAATGACCAAATCAATGACCAAATCAATCACTAAATCAATGACTAGATAAATGACTAAAATAGTTTAGTCATAAATTTGGTCGCGTTATAAATGACCGGCAATAAACTACTAATGGTCATGTGACCAAAATTAGTCATTTATATGCAATTTTTAGTAGTTTATTTAGTCATATATTGTTGTTTTTGTACTAGTGCATGGTTGGAAACATATTTTATTATGGAATGAATGGGTGGGTGTTGTGGATAATACTGATAGATAATGATGCAAGTATTATTCAAACATAGCACCTGTTTTCCTCGTTTTCACTATGGTACCTATTCTAGAAGCACCAAAAAGTGGTTTTCACTTAAATAATGTTTTATTTCTCTTTACTATTTTTATTGATTTTTATTTTTTCCCTTTTTATCTTTTTGTTTTTTTTTTTTGGGGATTTTTATCCTTTTTCTTGGGGTATTCTGACGCACTTCATGTATAGAACTTCTTGAGGTGGTTGTTGTTCAGTGGTTTGGCTAAGGGTTCTCCTTCAAGAGTAGCAATTGATAAGATCCATAACCATAGCTTGTTGTGATGATAAATGAGCCTAACCAATTGGGTTCAAAATTTCTTTTTCCATCTTGATTCAGTTGTACCTTCTAATTCTCTTTGAAGACCAGGTCACCAACTTGAAATTTATTGTCCTTGATCTTTTTTCATAGCTTCATTTGAGTCAATTTTGATAAACCTAAAGATGGTTTAACGCACTCAAACTCCTTTTGTCTAGGATCCCTAACTCATTTAATCGAGATACTTGATACTCTCCATTGTTGACCATGCCTTTTAGTGAGATTCACAAAGAGGGAATTTTGACCTCGATAGGTAAGACTGTTTCTGATCCGTAGACCAAGGAGAATGGTGTGGCACCTGTAGGTGTTTGGATGTTGGTTTGATAAGCCCATAGAGTTGGGTTTAGTTGTAAATTCTAATCATGACTGACTTCATTAATAGTCTTCTTTAATATCTTCAATATGATTTGTTAGATGCTTCAACTTGACCATTTCCTTAGGGGTAATAGGGCATGGAGAATCTTTGCTAGATAGAGAATTTGGAACAAAGCTGTTGTAAATCTTGATTCTTGAGTGGGGTGTCATTGTTCATTATGATTGTTTAGGGAATTCCATACATACAAATCAAATAATTTAGAATGAATTTTGATAGCTATTTTCCAGTGATGTAGGTCGATTGAATTGCTTCTATCCATTTGGTAAAGTACCTCATTGTAGTAATAATAAACTTATGCTCATTAGAGGAAGCAGAGGAAATATTACCTACCATGTCTAATCCCCATTACAAAAAATTCCATGGTGTTGTGATGGGTCTCAACTCATGTGCTAGTGTGTGAATGAGGTCACCATACTACTAGCATTGACGAAACTTTTAGGAATATTGAATACAATCCTATTCCATTGAGGGCCAATAGTACCTTGTTCTCAACAAATTTTGGACAAGGTTTGGTCCACTAGAGTGGGACCCAAAAATACCTTTGTGTATCTCTTGTAAGGACATTTTCACTTATTTCACATTAAAAAATTGGAGTAACATACCATTTAGATTGCAATTATATAGAGTATCTCCTAGGATCGTAAATTGGGAAGTCCTACCGGTGAAGGCCTTCTTTTGGGTGGTTATCAGGTCAAGTGGTATGATACCATTCTAGATGTAATCAAATGTGTCTTGGTACCATGGGGATTTAGGACAAACAACAACACATACAGGTTCTAATTTTGGAATGTCAAATGCTGGTATAAGCAGTTGCTCTACAAGGAATTCATACTTGGGGATATTTTGTGGAATATCTAGAAGTGAGCCTATTTTTTCCATGGCATCAACTGCTCTATTGTTGATCTTAGGATGTTTTTCAAAGGTTATTGTGATAAAATATTCCTTGAAGCTATCCACCATTCTTTTATATGAAATCAACTTGTCATCTTTTGTTTGGTATTCATCATTCACTTGACTGATCACTAGCTGAGAGTCTCCAAGGACCTATAGTTATTTTATTCTCCATTCAATAGAGATATTGAGTCCCATGATAAGAGCTTCATACTTTGAGATATTGTTTGTGCATGGGAATACAATTCTATATGCCTTGGGTATACTATCTCCCACTGGTGTGAGAAATAGGATACTTTCTCTAGAGCCATGTTGCATGTGAGACCTGCCAAAATACAAGGTCCAATGGCCTGTTTGTTCTGTCAACAATATATTTTCATTTGGGAAGTCTATTGTGAGAGGCTTATGATCATCCATCGGTGCCTCTGCTAGCTGGTCTGCTATTATTTGTCCCTTGATAACTCTTCTATCCACATATTCAATGTCAAATTCACTCAAAATCATTACCCATTTTGCAATTCTACCTATTAAGGATACTTTTGTTAGTAGGTATTTTAGAGGGTCTACCTTTGAAATCAACTTTACTTTTGTATTTAAGATATAGTGTCTTAGCCTGTGTGTCCCAAATATGAGTGAGAGGCACACTCTTTCTATGGGTGAGTAGTTCAAATCGCAGCCCACTAGTGTTAGTTGATGTAGTAGACTACTCTTTCTTTGTTATTATCATCTAGCTAGGCTAGGAGAGCTCCCAATGCTGCTTGTGTGGTAGATACATAAAATATCATTTCTTTTTCTGGGATAGGTGACATCAAGAATGAAGGAGTAAGTAGGTATTCCTTGACTTGCTGGAACACTTGGTCACATCTCCTATCACACTTCAAGGTGATTTCCTTGTGTAGATGAGTGAAAGGGTGACATTTGTCTACTAGTTGTGTGATAAATCGCTTGATAGATTACAACTTTCCTTGTAAAATTCTTTGTTGCTTTAATATATTTGGTAGATGCATCTCTTATATTGCTTTTACTTTCACAAGATCTACTTCAATGCCCCTTCTTGACACTATGTACCCTAGTAACTTTCCAAATGTGACTTTGAACACACATTTTTTTGGGTTGAGTCTCAAGTTATATTGTTCCACCCTATAAAATACCTTTGCAAGATTGTTTAGGTGATATTCCCTTTTGAAGAATTTTGCTAGAATGTCATCCACATAGTCTTCCATGATTGTATGTATCGTATCATGGAAGATGGTCACCATTGATCTTTGATATGTTGCTCCTATATTCTTCATACCAAATGGAATTGCATTCCAATAGAAGGTTCCCTAGGTGCAAGTAAATGTTGTTTTGTGCTGATCATCAAGAGATATTTTTTGTGGACACTAATTTTGGGTATCCAAGGGTTCTCTAACTCTTCTAGGTTTTTTCACCTAAAAGGAGAGAAATGGAGCCAAAATAAAATGTACACATTCAAGATTAATGTATGGGTATGTGCAGGATCATCATGGAAAAAATAAGCCCTTAAGTGGCAAAAAATTCAGAAAAATCAGAGTTAGGAAACTCGTAAAATTTGAATAAGTTATCTATATTATTTCAAATATGGAAAAAAATCTATAGAAAATAGAATGTAGTTTCTAAACTACTAGGTTTGTTTAAAAAAAAAAATCTATTTGGTGAAAATTTGAAATTTCAATGCATGGTACTTAAATTTAGGGAAAAAATAAAGTAGGTGTCTGTCTAGAACCACAATAAAATGATAATATTTTTTATAATATTTTAGATATAAGTGAGGACTCATGCCCTGATGTGATGCATATTTTTTTGTAATTTTGTAATGTAAATAATTAATTATGAATTTTTTATTACAAATTTTAAAAAATAGAAAAACACGTATGTCGACCACCTTAACTTGGTCAAAAATTCATGAAATTCAATTTTTATTTTTTGAATCCTATAGAATGCGAAGCATAGAATGTGACACATGTTTTGGATAAAAAAAATGTGATACTATTTGAAAGCTATAGATATTTTTCAATCAGCCTATCAATCAGGATTTTAGTCATAATTTGAATAGAAAATGAAAAATAATTACCTATCAAATTCAAAGTAAGGCTATGTGAAGGATCATCATGGAAAAATATAGGCCCTTAAGTGGCAAAAAACTAAAAAAAATCAGAGTTAGACAACTTGACATAAAAATTTGAATAAGTTATCTATATTATTTCAAAAATATGTAAAAAATAGAATCAGTAGCAAATTGAATGTAGTTTCTAAACTACTAGGTTTTTTTTAAATATATTTGGTGAAAATTTGAAATTTCAATGCAGTAGTACTTAAATTTCAGGGAAAAAATAAGTAGGTGTTTGTCTAACCACCCTAACCATAATAAAATTATAATAATTTTTAATAAGATTTTAGACATAAGTAGAGAAATCATGTCCAGATGTGATGCATTTTTTTGTAATTTTTTTCCAAGTAAATAATAAATTATGATTTTTTTATTACAACTTTTAAAAAATATAAAAACCCGTATGTCTGACCACCTTAACCTTGTCAAAACTTCATGAAATTCAATTTTTCTCTTGTTAATCCTATAGTATGTAAAACATAGAATGTGATGCATGTTTTAGATTCCAAAAATGTGATACTGTTTGAAAGCTATAGTCATTTTTCAATCAGCCTATCAATCAGGACTTTAGTCGTAATTCAAATAGAAAATGAATAATAATAAATTATTAAATTCAAAGTAATACATAAGTTATATTGGTGGAAATTTGAGAATATGCTTTAAAAACCCTTTTCATTTCATCAATTTTGGGTAAAAACAAAGTTGTTAGCCACATACCCTACAAATACCCATCATATCGCCACTTTTTGGCCCATCATGATCCTGCACATACCCATAAAGCATAATTTATATAGATGGAAAGCTGAGAAACTCCTTTAAAAACCCTCTTCATTTCATCAATTTTGGGTAAAAAACTAATCGTCAGCCACATACCCATCATATTGCCACTTTCAGGCCCATCATGATCCTGCACATACCCGTATGAGGGTGATCCCACAATAGTGGTTTACAATTTTTGGCCAAACTAGACACTGAAATAATTTTTTCTAACTAAATCTTCACTTTCAGGAACCTATAGTAGCTAAACTGTGAGAAATTTGAATATGATACAAACTAGAGTTTCGTGACATTTTGTCTATAGATTCTAAATATATTTTTTTCAAAATTTTTGAAATCAGATTGCACCTCTTTTTCCATCTCCCTCAAAAACTAGTTTTTTTTAGAAAACAACATTTTTAAGGAGTGGCTCTCACTGTATAACGCATACTTTTTTTTCCATGAAAGATACAATTCTAATTCTTTCGAATTTAGATTTGTAACTCTGATATCTAGTGCTTCCACTTGGTTATATAGTGTTTTATCTAATAATTTTTCTTTAATTAAGTTTCGAAGTCAAACCAATTACAATTCAAACATAGGCGAACTGTATAACATGTAACTTTTTTTATATGTATCGAAATTCAATTTTTTATTTTTTGTTGGATCAAGGACTTCAACATCTGGTGCACTCATATTTTTCAATTTTTTTTTGATAATATTCTATTTTTCCACATGTGCAGAATAGAGAGCTTCATTTTTAGTGAAAACCTATGTTTAATAAAACTAAAAAACAAATAGATAATAAAACCAAAACATATTAAAATTATAGTTGTTGGATAGATTGTTTCGAGGATTACCTGATTCTAGTTGGGTTCATGAAGTATCCTCCATTTTCATCCTCAACCCAAGCTTTGAAGGGAAATTTTTTTAATTTTTTTTTGTAGAAGAGAGCAGGGATCAGGGAAAAGGGGGGTTCGCTTGAACTAGGGGGTTTTGAGAGAACCCCCAGGGCTTCGAGTGAACCCCCTTTTAAAATGGGGTTTACACTTTATTTTTTGGAGGGATGCATTAAATGGGTTTTCTCGAACCTAGGTTCGAGTGAACCCTCTTTTGGTTCATTCAAACCAATGAGTTCATTCAAACCCCAAGAATGATTTTTTTTTCCATGGGGTCATTTTTTGCAAGTTTTCCTTCCTCATTTGAATTGTAAACAACTTTTGTGGGTTTACCCATGAATGGATGCAATGTCTAAGTGCATTAAACTAGTAAAATAAATGACTTATTAATGCAAGACCTAAGAAATGCAAGTTGTTGGAAAACACATTGTGATATGCAGAAAGATGAAATGAATACAATACAGAACAAGATAAAGATGCTAAAATGAAATTGTGCACCTGGAAACTAATGAAGAGCATAATAGAGATTGCAAATTCCTCAGAAATTCTAGAAAACTTGATTTTTGAGCCAACTAGGATAGTTACGCCAAGTTGCGCGACTTAGTCCCAGATCAGGAAAATTGCCCATAAATCTATTTCTGCCAAAAGGGTATTTGGAACTGTTGAAAATTTTGAAAAAATAGTGTAATGGGACTAAGTCTCCACTGTTGGCAACTTAGTCCACTTTGGATTTTTTGCAAATCTGAAAGTGGAAACGTAAGCCCATAGTCTGCACTCTATTTTTTGATGGAGACCCAGATCCAAATCTAGAAAATTACCTACAAAACAAGATATAATTTGATTTCTAATGGGGAATTTTCCTTTGTCAAACCCCTAGTTGGTATTTAAACCTTGAAAGAGATAAAATCTGCATAAAACCCTAGTCCTAAGTGTGTCTAAGACTAGGAAGTTTGAAAATAAGATGCAACCCTATTCTAATGTGCAAGAATAAGATGCATAAATGGATTTAGAATAATGCAAGACTCATCCTAAGAGATTCTAAAGCACATTAGAAATGAATCTAAATGACATTCAAACCTTCCTTAGACTGAAGATAGAGAGAAAATGGAAGATGGAATCACTTTGAAAACAAGTTTTTAAGCTTGATTTGATGGCTAGTTGAATTCTTCATGATTCACCATAGGCATCCATTATCAACCCTTTGCAATTTAAGATCTTGAATAAAAAGTGAGCTTGGAGACTTGTAAAAACCCTAGTTTGCTACCCTAAAGCTTCAAGTTTGCTATAGAAAGACTAATGAATCTTCTTGTAAAAGATATTTGGCTCTTAAATTTTGATTTTGTTTGTTGAAAATGACTTAATGTTTGAAATATGACCTAAAATCATGTATTTATAGGCATTAACACTGAATTATTCATTATTTTAACTTCACAAGCCAACATCCATCAAGAATTTGAATTAATTAAGTGATTTTCTTGCTCAAAAGTGGAAAATACCTCAAAATAGACTAAGTCACCACCTTGGGTGAGTTAGTCCCACCAGGGATTTTTGAGGTGGGTTTCATGAAATTTAAGTGGCTTGAATGTTTCTTGTTAGTATTTTTATGATTTGTGAGTGGAATAGGCCTTAAAGTCCAAAATCATGAGCATTAGGGGCCTATAAATGCAATTTTTAAGGGGTGATTGATGTAAGGATGTCTAAAATAAGACTAAATTAATCACAAAATTGCCTCTTTCTTCAAGAGTATACAATTTTTGGTGACACATTTTTATTTGATTATACCCAAACAAACCATCCATTAAACATAGCATCTCATGTACTGCTATGAGATGTACGATCATGCCAATACTTGGAAATGGGAAGTTGTCATTTGGAAAAGCTTTGTTCAGGTCTTGGAAGTCTATGTAGATCCTTATGCCCCCAGTTGGCTTTGAAATTGGTACCAGATTGGATATCCATTCTGGATAATCAATGGGTGTAATGAAATCCACATCTAATAACTTCTTTAGTTCTACCTTCACCAACAACGCTATTTGAAGATGTATTTTCCTTAACTTTTGGTTGATAGGTTTTGCTCCATAGACTACAACTAAATGATGTACCACTAATACTAGATCTAGTCTAGGCATGTCAGTATAGGTCTAGGAAAATTTTACCTTTATTTCATTGATAAATTTTGTGAAATTCTCTTTCTCTTCGAGATCAAGTCATGTCGCATGGTATGTGATCTTCGAGTTCTCTATTGTGCCAACATTTATGGACTCTACTTCTTCCACTAGGAGTTTTGATATTTCTTGGTATTCAAATATGGGGAGATTGAACCCTCCATCCTCGGGTGCCTTGGGGAGGCTTTCACCTTTGGATGCATCCTTTATTATCTTCTTTTCTAGATCTGATAGAGCCACACTTTGGTTTTCTCTAGGGGATCGTATGTTTATTTTTATGTTATCTTTTTCAGTTTTGTGACTAGAATATTCAATATCTCCATCAAAATACGCATCCTATTCGAGTTCCATGACAAACCTTACTTTGTGATCTCCTGCTGGTATGTTTGTTTGAAGCCCCATGAACTTTGTGATTGTTGCATCATTCTAGAATTGATCTAGAATAGGTGTATGCTATTGTTGGTACCAATCTATCAATTAAGGGTAGTAGAGGGATAGGCTATTGTCATTATCTTTAAAGCTTACAAATCTTGTTGAGATGGTTAATATGGATTTGACCTCTTTTTCCCATTGGGTGTCTAGGTCATCATTACTTGAAACAGGGGAACCATATCTAGTGATAAAGGAGGGAGAATCCCATTCTTATTCGTTAGAAGCCCTTCCATAATATTAATATATATTGGGAATAGTTTTGATGGATTGGAGTCGGAACCTATCAATGCTAAAGGTTTTAAATCATTTTTTGATAGGTAAATTGTTGTCCATACTGTGGTATATATCCATTGCCTTAACACTATTAGAAGACGCTTGTTTCTTAAAAGAGATACGTCTAGTTTTTTGAGTAACCACATCTTTTGAAACATAACCTAGTACCATATTTTTCTTTCTCTGTTCCACTATGATAGGTTCCCATCGACCCTATTTGTATAGCCCAAGGCCACCTGTTCCTTCATATCCCATTTGTTTAGCTAATTGATAGCCTTTGCTACTAGGATTGATTAGGAGGCGTTGTGACTATTCTAGTTCCTTTTGGTCCTCTTTGCATATCATAGATGACAAATATTCTTTGAATATATCTTCATCCTTCATGTCTCCCCATTTGGTGAAAATGGTGGGTTTAGATACTGTTGGTAGTTCTTGGACATATTTTATCTCCTTCGAGCCTCCATAAACCTTGGGTGTTAGTGGGAGCATACCAATACAAAATGCTTGGTTAAAGTGATAATTCCCATTACCCCCATTAAGTACTTGAACTTTGGTTTCTATTTTTGGTTTCTCACTTGATGCTAGTTTGATTGAGGTTGATGGTAGTGTGGAAGGGTCAACATATGAGAATGAATTGAAGGATATGTCATTGTTGGGTATACACTAGATTTTATTGTACTTTTCCTCCAACTTTTCACAAAAGTGGAAGGGTTCAGGATCGACATATAATGTCACCTCTTTTCCTTTGTGGAGAAACTTTAGGCATTGGTAAAAGTTTGAAGGAAATTCCTATAATGCATGAATCTAGGGGCATCCTAGCAGTAGGTTATATGGTAATTCCAGGTCAAGTACTTGACATGTGGTTTCCATGGTGTCCAGTCCTATCTACATTGGTAGCCTGATTGTTCCTTCTGAATTCCTTTCAAGGTCATTGTAGGCCCTTATAGTAATGCTCCTTGCTTTGTCTATCACATCATTAGAATACCCCAACTGTTTGATGAATTTCAAGGTACAAATGTTTAGACCTACACCATTATATATTAACACTCTCTTGACCATGTTCATGTGGACACCAACCTCTATGTAGAGGGCTTGATTATGGAATGAATTTTGTGGAAGGTCTTTCTCATAAAATAATAAATGGTGATTGGCTATGATTTTTCTAACCATAGATTAGAACTGATTTGGATCAAGGTATTTGGGGACCAATGTTTCCAATGCTTTTTCCAATATATTCCTATGTGCGGGTGATAGTTTTAGCAGTTCTAGGATTGAGATTAAGGTAGGAGTCTTCTTCAACTACTCCACAATGTTGTAATCATTTGATGACTTAGTTGTCGGTTTGGGTGGGGCTCCTTGTATTTTAAATCTCCTTTGATGGGTAGTTACATTGCAGTCATTGTCTCCACCTCGTATAGTCACTACATCTACCCTAGTGTCATCTTCTTGAGACAGGGTACCTAGAACTATGTCACCATATGTGTAGTTAACATTGTGGTAATCTTTGTCATTTCCTTTATCATTCCTTTAGGTGTGGTTTGGGATTGAGTTCGTGTATATTTGGAGGTCCTTATTTCAATGACAATGTTTGACATCCACTTCTCCTTTTTCTATCAACTCTTGTATGAGGTGATTGAGTCTCATGCAATAGTTTGTGGCATGTGCTTTGATTTTATAGAACTCACATAAGTCTTTCTCATTGTACCATGGTGTTTTAAAGCTTGGATCCTCATAGTTTGGGTGGTCATTGAACTTGATGAGGTTTTTTTGCACTAGCTTACAAATGAATGCCTCAAGTGACTCTCCTAATACAATGAACTTCCTTCTTGGGTTATTGTATTGCCTCTATCTCCCTCCCTAATTTGTATGCTGGTTGACTGCTTGATTGTTTTAGGGATAGGTAAGTTGGATATTTTGTGCAATATTAGGAGCATAGTTTGTTTGTGTCACTTGAGTTTTTTTTTTAGGTACATTAGGATTTTGTATATTTTATACTACTCTAGCATTGACTACCCCATCATTTGTAACATTCTTGTTCTTGGCCCAAATTTTAGGTTTCTCATTTGAACTAGAAGAACTGTCCCTTGGGTTGTTTATCTTGATCACTCCTCTCGCTATGAGGTCCCTTTCTATGTGCAGACATTTGAGGTGAATATGTCAACTAGTTCCTTGCTAGGAATAGGTGATTTTCATCGACTAGCCTTATTTTTTCATCCTTGAAGGTACAAGGTGAAAGATTCACCTTGAATTTTATTAATTTTGTATAGATCCATGATGGTGATGTCTTTTTCTATGTTGAATGAGAAGTGGGTTATAAACTGGGTAGACATTTCATCAAAGCTTTTAATTCCCAATTGTAGATGAGAAAACCACTCCATAGCATGACCAGTAAGACTTCGTGGAAAGAGTCTCATGAGGTAAGAGTCGCTATTTTTTTACTTCCATGCATGCTACCAAAAAGTATCATATGTTTTCTACTGGGTATTGTGTCTCCCCTTCCTTTGTATTTTTCAAACTTGGGTATTTCAAAATTCTTTATAAAGGGAAGCATAGTAATGGAATAATCAAAAGGAAATGGACATATATCCCGAAGGGTATAAGTTTTATTTGGTTTCCTTATCTACATATCTGAGATCTTTTGATTTATTTCTTGTAGTTCCATTTCCATCTTTATTTTTGGTATGCTTGTTTGGGGATCTTGTGTGTAATAACCTTGTTTACCTACCATGCTTTCGTTATAGATTGGGTATTGTGAAGGTATAGGATCTTGGTAACCATGTTGGGTTGAAAGAGGGTTAACTCCTTATTAGATGTAAGAAGGATTGGATCCTTGTTGAATGTAAGGAGGGTTAGCTCCTTGTTGAATGTAAGGAGGGTTAGCTCCTTGTTGAATATAAGGAGGGTTAGCTCCTTGTTGTTGGGGTGAACTATACTGAAGGTTTCCCTAATGGTGCATTGTTGGGTTATCTTGTTGATGGGATGAATTATACTAAAGGTTTCCTTGATCGTGTGTTGGTGGGTTACCTTGTTGATGGTGTAAAATATGTTGAAGGCTTCCCTGATGGTGTGGTTGTGGGTTACCTTGTTAATGGGATGACTAGGGAAGGGTTCCCTGTGGCACACCTTGTTGTTGGGACAAAGTATAGTGAAGGTTTCCCTGATGGTGCATTTTCAGGTTACGTTGTTGATGGGACAAGCTATACTAAAGGTTTCCTTAATGGTACATTGGTGAGTTAGCTTGTTGATGGGGTGAATTAAGAAGGGTACCTTGTGGTACACCTTGTTGTTAGTACTATTGACTAGGAAGGGGACCCTATGGCCCACCTTGTTGATGGTACTATTGACTAGGAAGGGGACCCTATGGCCCACCTTGTTGATGGTACTATTAACTAGGAAGGGGACCCTATGGCCCACCTTGTTGATGGTATTGTTGATTAGGAAGGGGACCCTGTAGCCCACCTTGTTGATGGTACTATTGACTAGGAAGGGGACCTTGTGGCCACCCCTATTGATGGTACTATTGATTAGGAAGGGGAGCCTATGGCCCACCCTATTGATGGTATTATTGACTAGGAAGGGGACCCGATGACCCACCTTTTTGATGGTACTATTATGGAAATTTCCCTTATGGATTTTGTATATTTTGGGAAGGGTCAATATATGAGATGTTTTGAGGCACGTATTTTCCTGGTGGAGGACTGTTGCTTTGTGGTATGTATTGGGATGGGCCTCCTTGATACTATTGGGATATTGATGCTTGTTCAATTTGAGTTTGTTTTCTATACAACAGGTTTTCCATTGGTTGACCATTTTTTTGTGAGAATATGGGTGGCATGTTTGGAATCTATGTGGGTTCAGATATCTGTCTCATAACTAAATTATCCCCTAAGGGAATAAGGTTAGGATCTTTGAGAGCTTCCACATTAAATTCTATTAGCAATTTAGCACCGCTCTACACTAATTTGAAGAAGTTATAATTTGGGTACTCTTTCAATAATTTTTCCATTAATTTGAGTACCTTAGGTTTATTAGAATGTTGAAATAGCTCTTCATCATTTATTTCCTCCTTAGTATCCACCTCTTCTATGACCACTCCTTTTGGGTCCATGTTTGATTGTTCCATCACTTCTCATTGTTTTTGGTTTATCTCTTCATCACTAAATGTTTCTTTGTATGTGGGTCTCTTTTGAGGTGTTTCAAGGTCACTTGGCCTATAGCCCCATGGGCCACCTTTGTCATTTGTGGTGTTTGTTGGTGGTATGTTGACATTGTTTTTGTTTTCTTCCATGTTCTTTCTATGTTGTGACCTTGTAGTTGTCATAAACAACTGCCAAGCTTTTGTGAACATTTTGGGACTCCTAACTATGGAATGAAAAGAATATTTTGTTCTTGGATTTTATTTTTTAAGGAAAACGAAATTGTGTTTATTTTTGGGATTTTCTATTTTAAAGAATGAGAAATTTCCTTTGTTTTTAGGATTTCTATTGTGTATTCAAGTCTATTTCGCCCATTGAAAAGTGTAAATATAAATGTATTAGTCAGTTGTCATGGTTGTAGTAAGTTCTCAAGATGTGCCCTTTGGAAAAATTTAGACTAGGATGATTTTTGAAAGTTGAAATATGGATTTATACTTAATTATTTTTCTCTTGCCAGAGATCATGAAGGATGGATACCTACTACCATGTAGGAGGTGGTAACATGAGTCTTCCCACTATGAGGTCGACTTTCTCTTCCTCTTTATCTAAGATGTTTGTTGTGTTTCTCCATTGGTTGGGTGTTTCTTTTGTCTCCAATATAAAGCTTCTCAAACTGTTGATTATATCTATTTGTTCTCCTTCAATCAATTCAAAGTTTAGTTGTATGATAGCTGGTGTAAGGTTCGGTTATTGAACTGGAGCAACTGGTCGCCAAATGGTCATAAGGTGAAAGTGTTCATGTTTTGATATGGTTGTTATGAAGCTCAAGACCCTAACGTTTGAGTGTTGTTTTGGGGTGACACTATGTTAGGAACTCAAAATGTTGAAAGGCCTAGATCGATATCTCACTTCTTCTTCTAGAGGATATGTTATGAAAGGCTTACCTAAAATAGTCATGAGGTTCAAGTAATTGTTGATATCTTAGAAGTGTGAGTGAGGTAATAATTCAAGTTTTTTTGTTTTTATTTTTATTTCCAAAGTAGGATGGAGTTTGAAGATGGATGAAAAACTATAATGACCTATCTTGTGTTTCCAATTGTTTTGTTTCAACAAGGATCTTGTGACCAAATTTAGTTCATTTCTCATATTGTCAGCAAGATAGAGAAAAAGCAATGGGTTTTGAGTAAAAAGTGATAATTTTCTAAGAAAAAGAAACTAATTTGGTCAACTAAGAGAAGATTGTTGTCAAGTACATTGACTTTTGCAAAGAAAATGTGCATATAAATGTCAAGTTTAGCTTCTATGCGTATTTTCAAATTTTGTGATTCACACAGTCAAAAGCGAGTTGTTTGGGTAAGTGTGACCAGTTTTTTGGCAAGCAAACTAAAATTGTTTTGTCAAATGCACCAAAAGAATATCAAGTACAACTAATTCTATAGGAAGTGCGCAAAAGCGAGCTATTTTTGGCAAGTGCGATTGGTTTTTGGTCACGTTCACTAAAAATGGTATCAAAAGCGACCTTTATTCCATCTTGTTTTCAAGTTTCAATATTTGGTAGCAGCTTGGATGATTTTTATAGCTTTTGATGATTTTGTTTGATCTTTTTTGAGATTTGGAAAGTGGTATTTTGCAAGACCACAATCAAAAAATTGTGTGACCTAGATGTATATGCCTTAAGCATGTTTCCCTCTACAAAATCTCAAAGTTCATAGATGTAGAAATGCTAAAGTTATAGTTTCCAAAGTTTACCTTTTCCTTAATGTGACTTGAAATGTGAGCCTAGATATTCATAAACCTTCAAAGATATTTCTTTATGATATCTTTTCAAATGGATTCACACTAAGTTAAAGGGGTTTTCCATTTTATAACCATGTTAACTACTTGTCTGGATGTGTTCATTTTTTTATTTCAAGCATAGAGTTTGATGTTTTCAAAGTAACCGAATAGATCTTTGGCATTTTCGTGAAAACAAAGTGAAGTATAGAAAAGTGAACACTCTTGAAAAAGAGGAAATTTCACACTTAATTTGGAACTATTTTTGCACCCTTGCATTAATTACCCTTTAAAATCATCATTAATAGGCCCCTAAGACCCATTATTTCAAATTTCAATGCTTATTTCACCTATAAATCTCACAAAATCACTTAAAACACTGAAAATCCTGAAAACCCACCTCAAAAAGCTAAGGTGGGACTCATTTGCCACCTTGGGAAAATGAATCCCCTTAGGTGGGACCCATTCACCAAGGGTGGCGACTGAGTCCCATTTGGGGCCATTTTCAATTTTGAGCTGAAAATTCACCATTTTAATTCAAATTTTTGGTGGATGTCAACCTTTGAAATCTGAATAATGGTCAACTAGGTGTTAATGAATATATAAGCAAGTTTTCAAGTCATTTTTCATGAATCTAAGCAATTTTAGTTAGCATTTTCAAGAGAAAATTCAAGATACAAGTGTTGCAAATATTTCAAAAGAGCATTCAAGTTTCAAGAGCAAGTAAAGTTGAAGTCTTGGAGCAACATTAAATCATTTTTTTAGGTCTTCAAGCTCAATTTCATTCAAGATATAGCATTATCAGGGGTTGTTCATGGTTGTCTATGGTGAATCATGATGGATTCTAGGTTGGGGAGATGCAACTAGCCATCAAGCCAAGCCTAAAGACTTGTTTCCTAAGTGATTCCATCTTCCATTATTTGGACCTATTTTGGCACCCTTGCATTAATTACCCTTTAAAATCATCATTAATAGGTCCCTAAGACCCATTATTTCAAATTTCAAGGCTAATTTCACCTATAAATATCACCAAATCACTTAAAACACTGAAAATATCAAAAACCCACCTCAAAAAGCTAAGGTGGGACTCATTCACCACCTTGGATGAATGAGTCCCCTTAGGCCTGACCCATTCACCAAGGGTGGCAAATGAGTCCCATTTGGGGTCATTTTCAATTTTGAGCGGGAAATTTACCATTTTAATTCAAATTTTTGGTGGATGTCGGCCTTTGAGATCTAAATAATGGTCAATTAGGTGTTAATGCCTATATAAGAAATTTTTCAAGTCATTTTTCACGAATCTAAGCAATTTGAGTAAGAATTTTCAAGAGAAAATTCAAGAGACAAGTGTTGAGAATCTTTGAAAAGAGCATTCAAGTTTCAAGAGAAAGTAAAGTTGAAGTCTTGGAGTAGCATTAAATCATTTTTAGAGGTCTTCAAGCTCATTTTTATTCAAGATCTAGCATTTTCAAGGGTTGATCATGGTTGTCTATGGTGAATCCTGATGAATTCTAGGTTAGGGAGATCCAACTAGCCATCAAGCCAAGCCTAAGGACTTGTTTCCTAAGTGATTCCATCTTCAATTATTCAGACCTATTTTGGCACCCTTGCATTAATTACCCTTTAAAATCATCATTAATAGGCCCCTAAGACCCATTATTTCAGATTTTGAGCCTTATTTCACTTATAAATCTCAAAAAATACTTAAAACACTGAAAAATCCTAAAAAACCACCTCAAAAAGCTAAGGTGGGACTCGTTTGCCACCTTGGGTGAATGAGTCCCCTTAGGTGGGACACATTCACCAAGGGTGGAGAATGAGTCCCGTTTGGGGTCATTTTCAATTTTGAGCAGGAAATTAACCATTTTAATTCAAAATTTCGGTGAATGTCAGCCTTTGAGATCTAAATAATGGTCAATTAGGTGTTAATGCCTATATAAGCAATTTTTCAAGTCATTTTTCATGAATATTAAGCAATTTGAGTAAGCATTTTCAAGAGAAAATTCAATAGACAAGTGTTGAGAATCTTTCAAAAGAGCATTCAAGTTTCAAGAGTAAGTAAAGTTGAAGTCTTGGAGCAACATTAAATCATATTTTTAGGTCTTCAAGATCACTTTCATTCAAGATCTCACATTGTCAAGGGTTGATCATGGTTGTCTATGTTGAATCATGATGGATTCTAGGTTGGGGAGATGCAACTAGCCATCAAGCCAAGCCTAAAGACTTGTTTCCTAATCTTCCATTATCACTCTACATTCAGCCTAAGGAATGTTTATGCATCTTTGGGATTCATTTAAGGTGATTGGAGATCTCCTAAAGTGACTTGCATCATTTAAGTCTCATCTATGCATCTTATTCTTGCACATTAGAATAGGGGTATGTGCAGAATCATGATGGGCAAAAAAGTGGCAATATGATGGGTATTTGTAGGGTATGTGGCTGATGACTTTTTTTTTTACCCAAAATTGATGAAATAAAAAGGGTTTTTAAAGGAGATTCTCAGCTTTCCACCAATCTAAATTATGCTTTACTTTGAATTTAATAAATAATTATTATTCATTTTCTATTTGAATTATGACTAAATTCTTAATTGATAGGCTGATTGAAAAAAATCTATAGCTTTCAAACGGTATCACATTTTTTGAATTCAAAACATGCATCACATTCTATGGTTTGCATACTATAGGATTAAAAAAAGAAAAATTGAATTTCATGAATTTTTGACCAAGTTAAGGTGGTTAGACATACGAGTTTTTATATTTTTTAAAAGTTAAAATAAAAAAAATCATAATTAATTATTTACTTGGAAAGAAATTACAAAAAAAATGCATCACATTTGGACATGAGTCATCTACTTATGTCTAAAATCTTATAAAAATATATTATCATTTTATTGTGGTTAGGGTGGTTAGACAAACACCTACTTATTTTTTCCCTGAAATTTAAGTACTACTACATTGAAATTTCAAATTTTCACCAAATAGATTTTTCTTTTTTAAATAAACCTAGAAGTTTAGAAACTACATTCAATTTTCTAAAGATTCTATTCTTACATATTTTTGAAATAATATAGATAACTTATTCAAATTTTTACGTGAAGTTGTGTGACTCTGATTTTCTTAATTTTTTCAACTTAAGGGCTTATTTTTTCCATGATGATCCTGCACATACCCATAGCATTGCATCATGTTTCATATTTCTTAGTATTAGGCACACTTAAGGCTAGGGTTTGCATGCTTATTTCATTATTTCCATCAAGGTTTAATTACCAAACTATGGGTTTGACCAAGGAAAACTCCCCATTAGAAAATCAAGTTTATATTATGTTTTACACGTGTTTTTGTAGATTCAAATCCGAAACTCAGGTTGGAAGGAAAGAGTAGGTTTTGAAGTGCAGATCAGAACTGAAAATTCCCGAAAAGGTGAAATAGGACTAATTCACCACAAGTGGTGAATGAGTCCCACTGTAGGCATTTTCTAGATCTATTTGTAGATTTTGATACGCTTTTTTCCAAAATAGACTTCTGTGCAAAAATCAGATCTTGGACTGATTCACCCAGAATAGTGAATGAGTCCTAGTAGGTCAAAAAGTAACATCAAAAGCATAGGTCCAACTACATCCAAAGCTGAATACAAAGCCTGTTGCATCCACTCAGCCTTTCACAAGGCGATCTATTTATAATCCCTTCAATTATTCTTCTCTTACACATAGAATATGAAGAATGGTGTCGTGAATTGTAGTACAAGAATATGCTTTAGCCGGGTTGGATGTTTATCCAATCTATCACCAATATAGGCATGCATAAGGTAGAATGTCTTCGACATTATCTCCCAGTGTTCATGATTAAACTTATATTTCCAACATTCATGACCAATGTATCTGCTCCTTTTGTAATAACTTCTCTATAGAGATCCGAATTAGACATAGTGAAAACATAACATTCTCCATTGTTGTCTCAAATCCCTTGAAATGAGCCAATGGTTGATTCCTGCAAGTAAATTTCTATTAAATCTATTAAAACTATAAACAACACCTTTTACTTCTTAGTAGCAAGTCGGGTTTTCTCATTCTTAACACTGAAAGCAAGAATTCGGTCCTTGTTAGGTTCATTCTCTTTGGCATAGCACGTGTTGTCCCAGTATAATAAATAGTGTTGTCATGCAATATCCATTTTCAAGTGGATCAAATTGATCATTCAATAGGAACAAAAAGTGTAATTTCATCTCGTCCAGATATGCACTTGAACCTGTTTGAGTAAAGAGAGTATGAGACTCCTATCTTCCAAGTCTTCTCCATATCTACCCTCGCTTGAATATCTCGTTTGTAGAGGATTGTTGCTATATTGAGGAATCTTGAGCATGCAAGTGGTACTGGCATGATCCATATTTTAGGTGAGCTTACTATTACGAAGGGTCATGGAATATCTCTTTTCTTGAAAATTGTGTATGATTGATAATTAGAATCTCCTTCTTACAATCAGTGATGATGTGTCTCCTCAATCTTCTTTCCAACAAATCCATTATGTGTAGTCACTATGAGCCGCGATATGTCATCTCTTTGAGTAAATATGTAAAGTAACTCATATACCCATCTATATTCTCCACATTTTTCATATATGTCAACCATGGTAGTTGTAGCTTTGTTTCAATGTGAGTTGCATTTGGTCCCATATTTTGCATAAAGACACAAGGGTTTCAATGACATTCTAAATATTGATTTATGATAGCCAATCAATATAATGGACTGTGAAATCATATGACAATTAGTATTCATGAAAAGGGAGCTTATTATGGGCTATAAAATCTTACAAATACCAATGATCTTCAAGTATAGTGTGTCAAGACATAAGGACAACAGATGTGCAAGCTAGATGACCAAGGGTATTCTTAAAATTGTGGACAATGCTAATGTAAGGCAATAGATTTTTTAGTCATTAAGACAAATACATAGATCATGGAAATAGTTTTGAAAAGTGGTATTGGAAGAGAAAGTGGACATAAATATTTGGTGATGAACAAGTCTTGACAATTTATAAGGGATTTTACTATCTTTACAATCACAATGGGGCCAGAGGATAGTGATTTAATAGTAGCATATCACAAAAGAAAGAGCGATAATGAATGGAATTCTATAGTGAATATGAAGTATTACAGAGTTATGTGAAGATAATGCTAAGTCGAAACATATGCAAGGATTGTAAGGACAGTCCTATGCATAGGAATTCATGACTATATTTGGCAGAGCTTGAATATGCTTGATAAGTCATACAAGGTCACATATATTAGAGGTTGGAAATCAAGACTCTGTGTTTTCTCCAATGAAGTAAGAATAAAAAAAAACCCTCAAAAAGTAGGTAAATTGAAAAAATGCATCCTAAACTTGTACTAGGGTAGTCATCATAATTTTCCTTTTTGACTTTTGTCATTGTGACAAAATGAGTCGGGTAGCCTCCAAAATCGATGTGAAAAACTGATCATAACTTCTTCTTGAGCTGTAAAAATGCACCAACATGTTGAGTTATGATAGGAGAGTATGGTTGTTGAACGAATTGGAATGAGTTCAAGATTGATTTTTTTTAATTTTCTCAAATGTGCTTACTCAGTCATTTTTGAAAAACTGCACGTATCAAAATCGACTGAAACTCTCCAACTTGCCTTCTTGAAAAAATACCAAATCTAATTTTGGGAAGTTGCAACTTTGGATATTAGTTCATTTAGGTCAAATGAATATGTGTTCAAAATTATTTTTCCATAAATGCTCTTCCTCTAAAAAATATCAGGCATACAAGTTGACCTCTATGACAATTTTTAGGAAATGCCAATGTCAAAATTGTGCAAAATTCATTTGCTTTTGGCTTTGAAAAAATACCAAATGAGATGTTATGAAAGTGAAAATTGGCATGGAGGTATATTTACATGGGAAGAGTATGGAACACCAATTAGTTCATTATGAAAATTTTCCAGTTGATAATTATTGTTCTTCAAAGTTGACCCTTTTGATAGTTTTAACACTGTGTAAACAACAGACCTTCCCAAAACCCTTCAACTTGGCCTTTTGAAACACTGTCAAAACCAATCATATGAAGTTGAAAAAAGGTGTTCACACTCACATATGGAAAATAAACATGATTGCAAAGTGATTTTTCCTAAGACTGAACGAAAGTCTTCGAGTTGTGATTTTTCAAAGTAGGTCCTTGAGGCAGATTTTACACTTGTATTTCTAAGTTCAAAAATTAACTTTTTCATAATGGGAGCCCTAAATTTTTCCAAATTTTTCATGAAATTTTAGGCTCCAATAGTGGCTCTGTTTGGGGATGTATGCCCCTTGTGGGCATAGAAAGAATCCAGGTCTCTAGGAGAGCAAAATGAATGCCTTGTCCATTGGGAAAAAATATCAAATTTCATCTCTATTTTGAATTGGTATGATTTGAAAAATCACACCACAACAGACGGCTCAAGGCCACCAAAAAAATGAAAAGCATCTTTTTTCCTCTTTCATACACTTGGTTTTTATCACACTGGACTGGAACCAATCTGAAGATATTGTTAAAATCTGCTTGATTGATTCTGTTCATATCTTTCATTGACTTATTGTGCTTAATGTTGCTAGTGCGTTCTATGTTATTATGCATATAAGAATCATACATAATTTGAAAAATCTCATAATCATGTGACAATCTAGACCCCTTTTCTATGTGATATTTTATTTGGTCATGCTTGATGCCATTCACCAAATGAGGGATCTTCACTTGAACTAGAAAATAGAGCAAATCACATTGCATTTGACATCTAAAATCATTAGTGTTGGTAGTATCAATACCCCTTTTAACATCATACGTAGCTTTCACACAAAGTTGCAATTTTGAAGCTTTATCAAAGTCAAAAATTTATAGATTAAACACATTGGAATCATCAATACCCCAAGACTTAACAAAAGTATGCATTTTTGGAGCATTGCTACAATGAAATGCATGACCACTAGCTGTTTCTGTTTTGTCAAAATATGACTATGAATATACTATTTCACACTTATCATGAAGTTCACCATTATTGTCACACAAAGTACCTTCCCTGTCAAAAAAAATGTATGTTGGGCATGAAAATTCAACATCATTCTTATGTGCATATTTTTGATATTCTATAGTTAGAAAATCTAAAATTTGCTCACTGTTGAGTGAACACACTTCTTCTTCCATGTATTCCATTGCTTCTTCCTCTTGATCTCCATAAGGGCTGCAAGAATCCTTTTGTTAAAAATAAAAATCCATAGGATTGTCCCTTTTAACATCTGGAATTTTAGTGAGTTCATCACAACACACATTGCTTATATCATTTGGGATTGAACAATAAAAAGTACAATTAAAATCTAATATGGAAGGGAGACCCTCTATACTTTCATCTTCATCATTCAAATTTTCATAACTATTTTCACTTGTATACCCATCTTCTATGAACTGATCATAGTCATTTTCCTCTTAATCGTGGTAGGGAATGTTGTCCTCTTTTGTTTTAGCTTCTAGTTCATTGTTGTCAAAGCTATGAGAATGCATAAATGGTCTTGCTTCCATTGTTTGACCTTGAAATGTACTCAAATTACTATGTATACCACTGTCTGATGTGCATGCTTCTTCTTCATCAAATATGTCATCATAGTATCCAACTGTTAATTGGTGTGTCATTTGTTCACTATCAAATATGCTTTCTTCTTCACTTCCCTCATTGTTGATATATTCCTCTAACATGGTGTCGTCAACAACATCTTCCATATTGAAATCTTGATCCAAGGTGTGCGATTGGTCTTCAACAATTTCATCTTCATTCAAATATGAAATATCATCATTGAGAATTTCACTTGCACATGTTTCTTCTATTGGCTGTATTGTTTGATCCATTTCTCCATATTTATCCATACCATTCTTCGTGTTATCAGATTTAGCATTAATAGCATGCTCATGCCTGATTATCCATTACCACAACTCCCCAAGAGTAGATGGCTTCGATGACTCAGACCAATGAACTAAATCAAGGTCATAGATTGATAGGGTAGGGTTGGATGGAACACTCATTGTTCCATGCTCTGGGTCTCACCTTGGCAAACCCTTTTGGTGTCTTTCTCCACCTCCTTAACCTATAGGTCCTAATGCTTGTTAGGCACCCCTGGTTCTCCTGGCCAATCTTGGTGCTCTCTCTACCCTTCACTCCTTAGCCCTTAATCTTCCTAAAGGCTAACTAAAACTCCAAGCTTCACTAACTTGATGCAGGGGTGTGTGATGTCTTCCATGGCTTCAAAACCATCTCTCTAGGGTTCCTGATCATCCACCAATCACCAATTCTCCATCACTCACACCAAACCCTATTCTAGGGTTTAAGAAAGGCTACTAGCCCTTGAGCCCCTATTAGGCCTCCTAACCCGAGAAAAATGGAATTCACTCCAAAACCCTCCAAAATACCTGTGTTCTTTTCTTGGGATTCATGGTACCCTTGCCCACACCTTGAAGATTTTTTGGGGTTTGGAGCCTCCATTGTCCGTACATAAGCGTAACCCACACTTTGCAAGATTTAGGGCTTTCTAGGCCATTTTCTGTCCATTTAGTGAACAATCAGCTTACTTCAGTCACCAAATGGATTGGTGAGATCTCTTGCTTCCTGCCAAGCCTTTGTAAGACCTCTTGCAGCCACCACACACCTTGGTTTTCTAGGGAATAGACACCCCTGCAACGTTAGTGTTTGTTTTTCACTGTCTTTCCTAACCGGGCACAGTCAAGCTCGCCTAGAAGAAGACTCTTCCCATGACACTTTGCCTCCTACAGACTCCTAAACCTAATTTATTTACAGGCATGGAGCTTAGCCTCATTCCCCACAGACTATACATCAGGTATAGTGGAAAATAGAGGTCTAAGACTCCATGATTAACAGGTTGCCGGACTGATCAGCAATGGAAAGAAACGAAGCTAACTAAGAACAAAGCAAGAAAATGATGAAACAACCTAACTAATGACCACACAAAGCTTGAAAAACAATTATTACATGTGCCACACACTGTTCAGTGCCTGGAAACCTCCATTAACACTCTAAAAGAACTAAAAACTAGAAAATTACAAGAATTTCATTATTTTTCCATATGAACAGTAAACTAAAAAAGATACAAAGCTTTTCCAACCACCATTCCAGGTTGAGGGCCACCTTAAATAAGGCTCCTCAATTAGTTATCTCCTTTTGATCAGACTTATTCAAGACCTAATGGCAAAAATATAAAATCCACTGTGTTTTTCAAAATTTTGCCAACTTTTGAAAACTCAGCAAGATGAGCTTCTAAACTTGTTCATCACTTCACAACTTCTCTCCTAGAAATCAAAAACACCTCTAAGCTATCTTCTCAATGGTCAACATGACCTTATAAAAACAAAACAAAATTGTTCTTCTAGATTTCCTATTTACCTAATGAAACTGCCTGTTGTTCCTTAGGTGCTCCTGCACCATAGACTCTCATGAATTGCTCAATGAGTATGGGATCATCGGGTAGAAGATTAAAAGGTATTTTCAAATGGATTTTCAACATTCTATCAAGGAGCGTACAAATTCTCTTTTATGTATTCTTATGCCAAAAAATGCATCTAAGAGATCTCAAACTCTTTCTTGAATATGTGCATACTCATCATCTTTTTCCTTAAAATAATGAAATAATTTATTTGCAAGTTCATCCCATGAAGCTATGGAATGTGCAGATAAGATGGAAAACCAATATTCAGCCATATCCTCTAATGTTCTCACAAAGATTCTTATGATAACATCCTCTTCAGTGATTTGATAATTCGTCATTAAGTCAATGAATTGTTGTAAGTGCATGCCTACTGATTCATATCCCTTAAACTTTGGAAAAAACCATTTTTACATCTAGAGGGACGAGATGTGGGTAACCTTGAATATTATCAAAGTTGAATGGTCCATAAAGGTCTGAGACATGTACATGTTTCTTTGTGGACATGGTTGAAATTTCTAACTATTTTGATGAGGGGCTTGATATTGATAATGCTAGGCAAGTTGGTTGTATTCAGGAGGGACATGATAATCATTTGTGTGATTTGAGGCTTGTGGTGTAAAAGTGCTTTGTTATGAATGATATGCATTACCTCCATTGTATAAATTTCTAGTTATATTGTGAGGCACTTGTGGGGTCCAAGGTCTACTTGTATCCACGTACTCAACTTGATTCTAGAGATTGGTACATGTGATCTAAGTGAAGCAAGTTGGGCTAACTCTTGACGTAAAGTTCCCAAGCCTTCTTTCTTGTTCTGACATTTATTTTGACAAGAAAATGGTGTTGTTACAAGATTTCTTCATATTTTTCATTTAGTTTTTAACAAAATCGCCACCCACTTTTTCAAAAGTGGGAAAATGAAATGGATTTTGATGTTGTTCTTGGTTTACCCCAATGGAATCAATTATGAAGCTAGGTGAATGAAAATGTGAATTATTTATGACTCTATAACAACAATGATCTGGATTCAATATTGATTCATCCCCAGTAGAGTCACCAATTTGTTAGGTCTCAAAAATGAAGATTTGAACCTTAAGAGGGTGTTAGTCTCTTAATACATTTTGGCTAACGAAAGAGGCGAATATGGTTGAACACCTCTTGCTCTTTAGGCTTTGCTAGACCTAGGTCGGTGTACCTGAATGATAAGGCAGATTTAAAAAGTCTAAAATGGTTGCTAACTTGGGAAATCTACTCACAATGGCACGCGGGTGTGAAGTAGATGCAAGGTTAATGACTAGTTCCTACTGTAGATGTTTAGAGAATAAAGTGCATAAGTAGAGTTTGTATAAAATTGTATAAACTGTGATTAGTGCCTAAAACTATTGGGTGAATGGAGTCATGAGATGGCTGATGATGATGGAGACATATGTGTAGGATATGTGGGTCTCCTTTGTAGCTTAACTCTAACTTGCTAGGCACTTGGAATGTTTAGACCTTGTACAAATGTGTAGGTCTATAAGCTACTGTACTCTTCTTTAATAATCCCAATGATATTCTCCTAAATTACTATGATCTCTTGAAAGGATTTTTAATTCTAAACTCAAGGGAAACCAATCAGGATAACTAATTTAAGAGGATTTTAATCCCTGGCAGGAACCAAATAAACTAAATTATCTGAAAGGAGTTTTAATTCACCTTAGCTAGATCCTAGTCAATAAAACCACACAACAACAACAAATGTGTTTTGAAAAATTGTGTAAATTTGAATAACTTAGAAGAACCACTTTGGAGAAAACACAATAAAATATAAGCATTAAAATCGACACAATAGTTGAACACTGAAAGTAGATTACCAATTAAGAACAATCTTATCCATTATTGCTTCAAAAGATGTACATTATTAGCAAAAGTTTTTTTTTTTGAAATTTAGAAATGGATGGATGGTATAGGATATGCAAAATCTACTCCTACTGATGGAAGTGAGAATGTAGATCCTAAATCTAATGATCTGATGATCCCAATATCGGGCCTTGGTTTCCCTTTTTATAGAATGCTTCGGTCTCATTCACAAAGAGTCACGTCAACTGAAAATTGAATAATTCACCTTGACTAATCTTAACACAAAGACTTGATTAACTTTAACACAATAACTAATTGGTAGATGCATCATAGCCGCAAAGCTTTTTTCATCCTTAAACCATGTGATGAACAGATTGATCCTTGATATTTGTTCGATATATCCTTTTTCTACATTCTTTAGTTGTAAACTGGTAAAAAATCACTTCATCGTGTTGAGGAACTAATTGTTTTGCTCGAGATGTCATTTCTTTCTTCAAAATGTCTTTGACAATCGCCTTTTAGGACCTTCTCTCTTTGATCTCGTAGAGTCTCATCGACGACTGCACCTAAAGCCTTTGCTCGCTCTGCATTTACCTAACATTGGGATGTCGAAGAGACCGAAGAGCATCTCCTACCAGTGAGCCTATGTCTCATAGACAAGCCCGAGCTCCACGTTTCAATGGTGTTTCATTAAGTTGACCTTTTTGTGACTCTACAATGTCAAAGAGACATGTTATAATCTCCCTTTGACACCCCTTTGTCTCATAGACAATGCTTTGTTCATAATTGTGCTACACTGTACTGGTTTAGGGTTTCTTGCTGAGCTTTGGTGGGGATGTGAAAATGTTGAGGTTACTTGCTCCATCTGCGAAGCATGGGACTATTTGTTTTTCCAACACTTCTCTCACATAATAGATGACAGATCACCAGATTCAGATCATTTCTCTTGTTTACTGCATGAGGACGTGTTTTCTGGCCAATAATTGGGTACGAATTTTGCGATACCCAATTGTAATGTAGCATTGCGAAAGAAACCTAATGAGGAGATCATATAAGAGGCATTGTTGTAGTACGTAGAAAACTATGCTCCAATGTTGTTGGGCTTGGAAAATATTTTGAGGGGTCCCCAAATGTAACATCAAGAAGCACAGGTCCAACTACATCCATAGCTGAATGCAAAGCCTGTTGCAGCCACTCAACCTTTCACAAGGCGATCTATTTATAATCCCTTCAAGTATTCTACTCTTACACATAGAATATGACGAATGGTGTCGTGAATGGTAGTACAAGAATATGCTTCAGCCGTGTTAGATGTTTATCCAACCTATCACCAATACAGGCATGCATACTTGATAGAACTTCTTCGACATTATCTCCCAGTGTTCATGCTTAGACTTATATTTCCAACATTCATGATCAATGTATCTTCTCCTTTTGTAATAACTTCTCTATAGATATCTGAATTAGACACAGTGAAAACATAACGTTCTCCACTGTGGACTCAAATCCCTTGAAATGAGCCAGTGGTTGATGCCTGCAAGTAACTTTGTATCAAATATATTCAAACTATAAACAACGCCTTTTACTTCTTAGTACCAAGTTAGGTTTTCTCATTCTTAACAGTCAAAGCAAGAATTTGGTCCTTGTTAGGTTCAGTCTCTTTGGCATAACACGTGTTGTCCCAATATAATAAATAGTGCTATCATGGAATATCCATTTTCAAGTTGATCAAATTGATCATTGAATAGGCACAAAAAGTGTAATTTCATCTCGTCCAAATATGAACTTGAACCTATTTGAGTAAAGAGTGTATGAGACTCATGTGTTCCAAGTCTTCTCCATATCAACCCTCGCTTGAATATCTCGTTTGTAGAGGATTGTTGCTATATTGAGGAATTTTGAGCATGCAAGTGGTACTGGCATAATCCATATTTCAAGTGAGCTTACTATTATGAAGGGTCATGGAATATGTATTTTCTTGAAAACTGTGTATGACTGATAATTAGAATCTCCTACTTAGAATCAGTGATGACGTGTCTCCTCAATATTCTTCCCAAAAAATCCATTACATGTGTAGTCACTATGAGCTACATGAGATGTCATCCCTTTGAGTAAATATGTAAAGTAACTCATATACCCATCTATATTATACACATTTTTAATATATGTCAACCATGGTAGTTATAAATTTGTTTCAATGTGAGTTGGATTTGGTCCCATATTTTGCATACAAACACAAGGGTTTCAATGACATTTTGCATATTGATTTATGATAGCCAATCAATATAATGGATTGTGAAATCATGTATGAAAGTCAATAATCATGAAAAGGGAGCTTATTATGGGCTATACAATCTTAAAAATACTAGTGATCTTAAAGTATAGTGTGTCAAGATATAAGGACAACAAATGTGCAAGCTAGATGACCAAGGGTAGTCTTCAAATTGTGGACAATGCTTATGTAAGGTAGTATCTTTTTTCAGTCATTAAGACAAATGCGTACATCATGGAAATAGTTTTGAAAAGTGGTAATGAAAGAGAAAGTGGACATAAAGATTTGGTGATGAATAATTCTTGATAGTTTATAAGGGATTTTATTGTCTTAACAATCACAATGGGGCCAAAGGATAGTGATTTAATAGTAGCATATCACAAAAGAAAGAGTGACATTGAATGTAAGTCTATAGTGAATATGAAGTATTACAAAGTTATGTGAAGATAATGCTAAGTCGAAACATATCCAAGGATTGTAAGGACAGTCCTATGCATAGGCATTCATGACTATATTTGGCAGAGGTTGAATATGCATGATAAGTCATACAAGGTCACATATATATTAGAGGTTGGCAATCAAGACTCTGTGTTTTCTCTGATGAACTAAGCATCAACAAAAAAACCTCAAAAATTAGGTAAATTGAAAAAATGCTTCCTAAACTTGTACTAGTGCAGTCATCATAATTTTCCTTTTTGACTTTTGTCACCGTGACAAAATGAGTCAGGTAGCCTCCAAAATCGATGAGAAAAACTGATCAAAACTTCTCCTTGAGCGGTAAAAATGCACCAACATGTTGAGTTATGATAGGAGAGTATGGTTTTCCAATGAATTGGCTTGAGTTCATTGAGATTGCAAATTGTTAATGCTCAAATTTTCTTACTTAGTCATTTATGAAAAACTGCACTTGTCAAACTCAACTGAAACTCTCCAACTTGCCTTCTTGAAAAAATACAAAATCTGATTTTGGGAAGCTACAACTTTAAATAGTAGTTCATTTAGGTCAAATGAACATGTTCATAAAAGGTTTTTCCATAATTCCTCTTCCTCTACAAAATATCAGGCACGAAAGTTGACCTCTGTGAGAATTTTCTAGAAATGCCAGTGTCAAAATTGTGCAAAATTCATTTGGTTTTGGCTTTGTAAAAATACCAAATGAGATGTTGTGAACCTGAAAATTGGAATGGAGGTATATTTACATGGGAAGAGTATGGAACACCAATTATTTCATTATGAAAATCTTCCAGTTGATAATTATTTTTCTCCAAAGTTGACCTTTTTGGCAGTTTTAACACTGTGTAAATAGCAAACCTTCCGAGAACCCTTCAACTTGGCCTTTTGAAACCCTGTCAAAACCAATCATATGAAGCTGAAAATAGGTGTACACACTTACATATGGAAAATAAACATGATTTCAAAGTGATTTGTCTTGAGATTGAACGAACTTCAAGTTGTAATTTTTCAAAGTAGGTCCCCAAGGAAAATTTTACACTTGTATTTATGAGTTCTGAAATCAACTTTTTCATTATGGGAGCCCTAAATCTTTCGAAAATTTTCATTTAATTTTAGGCTCCAACACAAGATTCATTCCTTCACTCATGAAATGAAGCTTTCTAAGCTATTGATAACATACAATGAAATCCTATGAAATAAAAAATGAATTCAAAAACAAAGGTTACCATCCAATGTCGTAGTGTGTTTGCGAAGATGTGTTGGGTTGTTCATATCAATGCAAAGCCTCTATTGTTGCATGCGAGAGCTTTGAAGAGTGTGCATGTATTTTATTGAAGATGTTCATTGAAGCTTTGTCAATGTCAATTTGGCATCACTTCGTTGCATAAACTATATTGATTCTCCAATCCTTTTTTGTGAGGAAAGAGGTTTATTATATAGAATTTGTGATTTGAAATGGATGATCAGGATCGTGTAGTAAAATATCTTGATCGACGGTCGAAAGATGCTAAGAGGATTTAGATGAGCATAATCTGTGCAAATTGATTACATAATTAGTGTGATTGAGTAAATAGATTGATGAATAATGAAATAAATTGGTTAGTCAGGAAATAGATTGATCTATCAGGAAATAGATCAATCAGTCAAGAAATAGATTGAGCAATCAGTGATTCATAATTTTCTTAATCAGGAAAGTGGTTGAGAATGATTAATTAATTAATTCTTTTTAGCCCATTGAACGTGTAAGTCAAGTTTGACTTTTGCAAAAAAAATTGCATTAGTTTGATTTGATTTTTGATGATGTTATGGAATATTTTATTCAATTATTTAAATTTGGAGGGAAAGTGACATAATTAAATTATTATGTTTTAATAATTTAATCAACTTAGGGCAATAAAATGAATTAGTGACATAATTAAATAATTAAAATTATTTAATTAATCAGGATGAATAACGTTAGATTAGGAATTTATTAAATAAATAAAATTCATTTAATTGGTCAAAATTTATGAAAAAGTGAATTAATTAAATAATATCGTATTATTCAATTAATAGTAGAAATTAGAGTTTTAGGACTTTATTAAATAAGTGAAATTTATTTAATTTGTCGAAAATGATGAAAAAGTGAATTAATTAAATAATGTTGTATTATTCAATTAATAGGGGAAATTAGGGTTTTTTATGCTTTTGATGTGAAACGTAGTGATATTCGATGATAATGATGATGATGTGAAAATTTCATTTAAGGTGTGTGATAAGTGTTAGATCAATTTTACATGTCTACACCACTATACAAAACGGTTAAAGGGATTACAGACTGCCAAGGCATGGTTGATCTAGTGGAGAAGAAAATAAAGGAGTTACTCCATGAATTCAATGAGATTGATCTTGGCCCTTTTCCAAGCAATCTAGACAATAGTGGAGTAAAAACTTATGAACATTGGAGGTCTCAAATGGATATTTTTGTTGCTACAAAGTCCCTTATAATTTGTGAAGGTAGATCAATTGATATGCATTTATTGAAAAGTAGAATGGATAAAATATTGGTTCACCAATAAGTTTTTGGAAGACTTTGATAAAGAGGAAAAATGGGTTGTGAAAAGGTATGGATCTATAATGAAAAAAAATGTATCCCTCTAGATTTTTGCATTTGATTAGGCCCTCCTTATCAAATTGAGCTTGATGTGGCCTTGATTGAGTGTTGTAATTTGTTTAACACATTAACATTAGGTCTTGGGCTCTTGTAAACTAAGTGGACTTAACTATGTATTATTTAGGGTGTTGTAAAGTGTTGTATTACACTTTCACACTAATCTAGGGTTTTCATTATTAATTGGGCTTCTTTATGCCTTATTTGGCCTTATTTTGTATCCACAAGTCTTAATTAATGCATCTTTCCAAGATTAATCCTAACATAAACCAACATCCAATCATGATTAAGGTGGTTTTGGATTGTATGGCCTAGATTTAGTGATCTAGGGCTCATACGCCACCTTGGGTGTATGGGTCCCACCTATGTTTTGGGGCCCCAATTTGGATTTCACATGAATCTAAGCATTTCTTAAAAAATGTCTCCCATAGCCTAGCCTAATGGTACTCATATGCCACTTTTGGCATATGAGTCTCATGTGGCTTTAATTCAAATTAAATTCAAATTCTCAATGAGATTTTATTCTCCTAGATCTGATGTTGGTTTGTAGTGTTGTAATTTCGAGAAATTTGGCATAAACAAGTATAAATACAAGGTTATTTCTTTCATTTTTCTCCTAGCAAGTTGAATAAGCATCCTTATAGAAAATTTGAGTTCACAAGAGCATTCAAAAGTTTATGAGAGCATTCAAGAGTCTTCAAGAGCTGATTATCAAGCATTTTGGAGCATTATTCAAGTATCAAGCATCATGTCAAAGTCATCATGCATCATGTTTGTGTTTGAGGTAACAATTGTGATGCAAGGTTTTCATGATTCAAGAAATTATTCAATTAAAAATATATTACATTCAAGCAAGATTCAAGATCTACATCCATTGGAGCCACTTCATACATGTTTGTAGAACTTTGTTTTTAGGGTTTGATGAGTTGAACATATCATTTTTTTCATTCATCATTTCTCCTTTCTATTTGATTTCATTACAATGTTTGATTACCAAAACAGGGTTTGACCAAGGAAAACCCCTTTCCACTAACAAAACAACATTTTTCCCTCTCTTTAGTGTGTGATTTGCAGATATAGGTTGAAGATCCTCTAAGGAGCAAGATTGGAGAAATTTTTTCAAGTGTGCAAAGTTATTATAGTCACCTTGTTTATAAGACCATTGAAGGACACCTATATAGAAAAATTTAGCAGCTCAGATCTAGAAACCTAGTTGAGAAGATAGAGTAGAGATTGAAGAGCAGATTTAGATCTTGATAATCCAAAAAATCCAAGTAGGACTGATACACCACTTCTAGCATATAAGTCCCAATTAGTCAAGTTCATAGTTTTCAAGAGTTCTAGACCTATCACTACCAGATTTTTGTTCTGGCCCAGAAACCCTAATCTGGGACTAAATCACCCAGCCTGGTGTATGAGTCCTAATGTGCATTAAATTTAACATTTTCAACATTTCAGGCCTTCATTCAAGCTGCTATAGGTTTCTAGGTGCACCTCTTTGATTTCCCAGTCTTCTATTCTATTTTGCATTAATTTCTAGGTCATTTATTGTAATATTGCATATTATTAAGTTTCATAATTAGGTTTTGCATGTTACTATTCTTTCCAAGCCCTAGCTTGGTGGTGAAACCCCTTTTAGTCTCTAATCAAACCCTAGGACAACCTTATTGCAAGATCTCTTTCCTTCACTTCATCCTTGGATTGAGATCTCTAATGTTTCCTTGAATGTAATATTAGTTAAATAGGACCCTACCCCTTCTGCTCCATCTCCTAAAATTTCTAGGGCACCCTATTTCCACCATTACATTTTGGTGAACTTGATGTGAAACCTATCAAAATAATAGCGAAATAAAAATGCATAGAAAAAACATCACTTAGAAAAATGCCTCAACCTATGACTGAGCCCACCATCCTTGATGAGACCACGATAGAACCTAAAGATATCCAAAACAACCAAGACTAACCTAAGACATATCCTTTGCCTATCTCCTATAAAATACCAAGAGACAACAAAAACAATCCTATCAGCTCCTAAGATAAATTTTTTTTACAAAGCTAAAGAGAAAGTGGTTGAATAACCTTCCGTGGTTCCTTTTGTTCCTCCCCTTAGGGAAGAAAGGAAACCTATGGTTGATAAGCCAACTCCTACACAAACACAACTTGAAAGTCATACTAAAATAAATAGAAATGTTAGAGAGCGTAGGCATAGACATCGTGCTCTTTCTTGGAGATTAAATGAAGAAACAAATAAAGAAAATAAAAATCCAAATATGATTGAATCAATACATGATGAGTCTCCCTCGCTACAACAAAAAGATTCTATACTACAACTGCAATAGGAGCTAAACCCTTCTCTAGACATTATCATTCGACTTCCCATTGTGATTAACTTGGATGACGATGATGGGGTTGCTAAAATTGATAAAGAAGTGCATAATGAATTGAACACATTGTTTTCCTCTTTTATGAGCTTAAACGAAAATTATCCTAAGAAGAGTGTTGAACTTGGTAATGACCCTAGTTTGGCAGTTGCTCTTGTCCCTTTGGCTATTTTTCTGCCTTTCATATATGATGAGCACAATTGGGATGCAAACAACCTGCTAATAGGTTGACTCAAATGTGCCTTAATAGTCTTTTGCATTGTTTATTTTTCTTTTGTGTGATTGAATGTGCATAATGTGATCCCACATAACGTTCTGTTTGATGCACTTTTCTCTCTTTGTGTCATTCCTCTATTCTTATGTACATTCTTCTCTATTTCGTAAATCTTTTACCTTTTCCTTTTATCTTTGTCTTGTGTTTTAATTTTGGGGATGACACAAGGTGTCAAGATATTCATGTCTCTTTCATGTTGACCCAAAAGTTTTTCCTTTATCTTTTTCATTAGTCTTGCATTTTATTTTTATGGATGATGCAAGGTGTGGAGACACTCATGTCTCTTCCATGTTGACCTGAAAGGTTTTTCTTTGTTTTCCCTCTCTTTGTGTCATTATTCATATTCCATGAGTATTTGGGGAATGATGATATTTTTGAGCTCTCTAAAAACATTGTAGAAAGAACATATTGACCCCAAATCAATGGATCCCTCATGTGATCTTGAAGTTTTGGGGGTAACCCCTCTTTCCCTCTTTCATGACACAATTTTTTTTGGAAACATATGACTTGGCAAAGGGCTTTCCAAATAGGCTCTCATGTCCTCTTTATTGTTAGAATTTATCATTTGCTACTTTAAAGTTATTGCTCACAACATTTAGCAATTTCTTTAAAGTGGGGGCATACATTGGCATTATTCTTTTGTATTTAATCTTTCATTGTGTAGTATTCTTACTTCATGTGATGCGTATTTCTCTTTGTGATGACATTGGGTGTGATGTAACTCAAGAGCATGATCTCTCTTAGCATATTATATTCCTCTTAGTGGCTTGATACGACACACTACATTCCCTAAGTTGTGAATCTTCTATTCTTCGATTGGTCCTCTCTTGGAGACATTAGGCACAATGATCCCTAAGCTAAGACCTTACATGAACTAAGAAAAATTCCTTTGGAAATACCTTATACTATTTTTCATTTTTAATTTTAGTTATATGACCACCTTGCATAACACACTTTACGTGTTTGTGGATCAATCTTGTTTGTTCATAAGTTTCAAGCATACAAATTTTTGCTTGCCTCATGAAGCTTGAAGTTCATTGTTGTGTGGTGCCTTATCAAAGTTATCAAGAGGTATAACTTTGGTCTAGTTTTATAGGAAGACGAACTGAGGCATGACTTTCCCACAGCCACTTGCTTATTTGTGTGAGCACATACCGGCCACATGCGTATGTGTCTCACCTTTTTGGATACTCACCCAACAGACAGACTAAAGTTCCATTTCCTTAGATTGAGCATGCATTTCTAGACAAACAACCTAGATCTGACCCACATCACGATGGATAAATAGTCAAAGCTTGATCCACCCCTTTTGTTCTATTTTTATTCTCTTTGTCTTTGGCAGTATGCTTGTGCCTTGTTGTTGCTCCTTATATCATTTTACATGTGTGTTCTATTGTGCTTATGTTGGTTCACTATAGGATCTTGATCTTGGGGGCTTGATCACCCCTCTTGATCATCATCATTCTATCTTACTGGCATTGGTACACGGGGACCCCTCTTGATACGAGTTTGTCTACTTTAGTGTGAGTTTGAAGAACGTTCCTTTGCTCACTAAAGTGGGGGCTAGATGTAATGATGAAAAATGTATCCCTCTACATTTTTGCATTTGTCTGGGCCCTCCTTATCAAATTGAGCTTTATGTGGCCTTGATTTAGTGTTGTAATGTGTTTAACGCATTCACATTAGGTCTTGGGCCCTTGTAAACTAAGTGGGCCTAAATGTGCCTTTTTTAGGGTGTTGTAAAGTGTTGTATTACACTTTCACACTAATTTAAGGTTTTCATTATTAATTGGGCTTCTTTATGCCTTTTTAGCCTTATTTTGCATCCACAAGCCTTAATTAATGTATCTTTCCAAGATTAATCCTGACATAAACCAACATCCAATCATGATTCAAGTGTTTTTGGATTGTATGGCCCATATTTAGTGATCTAGGACTCATACGCCACCTTAGGCATATGGGTCCCACCTAAGTTTCGATGCCCCAATCTGGATTTCATATGAATCTGAGAATTTCTTGAAAAATGTGTCCCATAGCGTAGCCTAATGGGACTCATATGCCACTTCTAGTGTATGAGTCCCATGTGGCTTTAAATCAAATTAAATTTAAATTATTGGTGGGATTTTATTCTCCTAGATCTCATGTCAGCTTGTAGTGTTGTAATTTTAGGAAATTTGGCATAAACAAGTATAAATACAATATTATTTCATTCATTTTTCTCCTAGCAAGTTGAATAAGCATCCTTATAGAAAATTTGAGTTTGCAAGATAATTCAAGAGTCTTCAAGAGCTGATTATCAATCATTTTGGAGCATTATTCAAGAATCAAGCATCATGTCAAAAAAAGCATGCATCATGTTTGTGTTTGAGCTAACAATTTTGATGTAGGGTTTTCATGATTCAAGCAAGAACTCAACTCAAGATCTATTACATTCCAGAAAGAGTCAAGATCTACATCCATTGGAGCCACTTCATACATATTTGTAGCAGTTTGTCTCTAGGGTTTGGTGAGTTGCAACATATCATTTTCTTCATTCATCTTTCCTCCTTTCGATTTGATTTCATTACAAGGTTTGATTACCAAAATGGGGTTTGACCAAGGTAAACCCCTTTCCACTAATAAAAAAACATTTTTCCATCTTTAATGTGTGATTTACAGATCTAGGTTGAAGATCCTCTAAGGAGCAAGATTGGAGAAAAGTTTTCAAGTGTGCAAAGTTGTTAAAGTAGTCACCTTGTTTACAAGACCATTGGAGGACACCTAGAGAGAAGAATTTAGCAATTTAGATCTAGAAACCATGTTGAGAGGATAGAGCAGATTCAAATTTTGATCCTCCAAAAAATTCAAGCAGGATTGATACACCACTTCTGGTGTATGAGTCCCAGTACAGTCAATTTCACAGTTTTCAACTGTTCAAGACCTATCATTGCTAGATTTTTGTTCCTACCCAAAAACCATAATCTAGGACTAAATCACCTAGCCTGGTGTATGAGTCCTAGTGTGTATTAAATTTAACATTTTTAGCAGTTTAGGCCTTCATTCAAGCAACTACAAGTTTCTAGGTGCACCTCTCTGATTTCCTAGTCTTCTATTATATTTTGCATTTATTTATAGGTCATTTATTGTAATCTTAAATATCATTAAGTTTCATAATTAGGTTTTGCATGTTACTAGTTTTTCCAAGCCCTAGCTTGGTGGTGAACCCCATTTTTGTCTCTAACCAAACCCTAGGACAACCTTATTACAAGATATATTTCCTTTACTTCATCCTTGGATTGAGATCTCTAAGGTTTCCTTGAATGTAATAATAGAAAAATAGGACCCTACCCCTTGTGCTCCATCTCCTAAAAGTTGGGGCACCCTATTTACACCATTACAGGTTTATATAGGAACAAATTAGATAATTTTATGGAATTCAAATGGCCATTTGAGGAAGAATATGACACCTTGGACAAGAAGTACAATGAGTTTCCTAACTTGCAAAGTTTTCCTAGTGATGTGAACATATTTTTTTTTGTCTTTCATGCTTATTCAAAACTTCAAATTGCTTCAACAATGTTAACAAGAGGAGTTTTGTCTTTTGTACGCTAAGGTTTTTTCTTCATTTGATAGCTCACCATTCCTAGGTTTGCATCAACAAGAATGCAAAAAAGAAGTGACAAAGATCAATTGTCAACATCAAACACTTTTTTGGAAGAAAAAATATTGTTACAAGTAAATATAACTGCATTTTTCCTAAGAATATTCCGTCCACGAGTAGTTGTGCTCACTTTTTGAAATGTAATATTGTATTTCAAATGAAAATGTGACATGTGTACTTGGACCAAATATTTTTGCTCCATTGTCTTATAAAAGGGAATTCAAGGCCATTTATAGGTATATTTTAGAGAGTTTTGTAATTGAACACATAGAGAATTGATTTGAGTCTTTCTTTTAGGTCATTGAGTCTTAGTTTTTGTAATTTACAAGATTTGTATGATAGTACTAGAATTTTTTTGAATAAAAAGGCACAATTTTGAAGCCAATTGTCTCCTACTATATATATTTCATAGATTATGAATGTTCAATTGATCAAAGATAATTCTAATTTGTCTCCATCATCTTTCCTTTGGATATATGTTTCTATTAATGCTCTGGTTCAAAGAACTAGTTAAATGCTTTAATGGAAATATAACTTTTTTGTGAATGTATGCAAGGATTTGATAAGTAGAGTTAGTTAAGAATTTTGAGTATGATGATGTAATGCATTATTGTGGTGCTCTATAATGCTTAGGTGAAATACTATTTTATAATTCCAATTGCATTAGTTTAGACTCCATACCTTATGTTAAGGCATTGATCTTGAATTTGTGTCTGAGTTGTAGCTCCAAGGTCACTCAATTAAATAAAATTTATAAAATTTCATTTCATCTATGCTTATTTGTAGAAGTTTTATTTAAATTTCATGTTCTCTTGCTTTAATTTGTTGAAAGCTTAAGGGATTCTGCTAAATCTTTTAATTTCCACATTTATCAAGCTAAATAAGTGAGAACTTATCTATTGTTTCCAATGTATGAGATAATTTTGCATAGGAGATCTTAAATACATTTTAGGGACCACCATCTTGGGTTTTTCAGATCCCAAAGTGTAGAGGGAAGGCTATTCTAACTTTCACCTATTTTTTGGCCAGTCCCTCCAAATAACTAACCATTGAAAATTGTAAATCTATAAGATATTTGTGATATTTGGTTGGGAATTAAAAAAAACATGAGTGATGGTTAGACAACATAATTCAAGCAATTAGAGTTAGAAAAAACTAAAAAATTATAATATTAAGATCATTATAACTTGTTGTACCCATAACACACACGCCCCATTTAGAATGGTGACCCTCTTTCTTTTCGCTTTGTCGGGACGCTTTGGTCACCACCTTGTTTTGCGTGCCCCCCTATTTTGTGTCCTAAGTGGTCAATGAGCCTTAGAGAAATCATCTTGAGTTGGCCATGTTTTCCTACCCTCATATTTTGAAGGCTTTAGGCCCTTGTGGAGTTCCCTTAGCTATTTTCCTTTGCTCTTTAGAGCTAGCATCCTTCGGACCGGGCGGGTCCACCCAACTGGGCTGCCCGATTTGGGTTTTCTTGGCTCTATGGCCATTCCACATGGCCTTCATCTAGCGTCCTTCCGCGCCGCAGAACCTCGTCCTTCCGGTGTTGTTTTCTCTGTCAATCTTCCAAGTGGCTAACTGCTGGCTATCATCCACCTAGCGAACTTTGCTCTTCCTGCGACCATTTTCAAAATGACTATCCGCCAACCTACAATGCCATCGTACAAACATTAATGAGGTGCATTTAATGCACTATTTTCTATAAATAGCACCTCTTGAGCAGTTATTTTCACTTGTTAGTTGTTTAGAAGTAAGTTAGAGCACTTTGCAAATGTCGTCGTAGCACCTGCGAAGCCCAGTTGCTGATTGAAGGCTGTTACCCATTGTTTGCTCGACCTCCTTCATTGGATTGCATAGGTAGGTTTTTCGCCATGCACCCTATCACAATTTTTTGTCAATTTCTATATAAAATTGATAAATTTGAAGGAAGAAAACTTGATAAATAGCAAACACACACTAGGGCGAACAAAACCCATGACTTGAAATCTTAATAAACCTTGAAAATCCTCCCATACACCACTTGTAGAACTCATGCTCCCTGTGGCCATTCTTCAAATAGGGCCTTCATCCCCTACGGTCCCACACACTCGCCTTCATGGTCACCACCCGAGTTCAAAATGAAGCAATCTCCTCTTTCTGTCTATCCTTCAACCCACTTGTAAAAATGGTTCTTCCTCCTCAATGGACCCCCACACAATGATCATATCCTAAGATGGGTCAAGACATGTGGGTTGTCGTGCATTGTTTGTCGTCCCCGTTGCAACCACTTCAGAATAGCCACTAGCCCAGGGAAGTTTGCACCCTTGGTCCTAAATTGTTGTAACTCCCTCCTGTGAAAGGATAATGTCAATCTGGAAGAGATGTTAGGATTTTTAAGTGATGAATTATTTGATATAACACTATTTTGTAGAATTTTGGCTAACTTTCCGATTGTTTTATGCTTGTATGTGCTTACTACTCTCTCGCTTGTAGGATATATGGAACTAGGTGTAGGACCTTTAGAGGCGGTCATGGAGAAAGATAAGGGAAAGAAGCCAGCCAAAGCACCCTGAGGCAAAGAGGATAAGGAATATATGAAGTACAAGTTCCATGGGGAACCCCTCAACTCCAAAGTCACCACAGATTGGAGGGAAATCTCAGATACAAATCTTGGACACATAGATATTTAATGAATTCAAGCAAAGGGTCTGGATCAACCCTACAACAAAAAATGCGAGAAATATTAAAGGAAGTGGGTTGGCCAAGGCTTCTGGTTTCTCACCTGCCCTCAACGCTCCTGAGCTTGTAATGGCCTACAAAGAGGCATACCAAGAAGAGTCTAGAACAATATTAGATAGAGATGGAAATGTTTTGGCTGATTTATCTACCAAATCAATAGGAAAGACTTTTCACATCCCTACCTTTAGAGAGATGGAGGAAATTCCCAAAGAATGTGGCAAGGAGACATGGGATGTTGATCCCCTCAAGTGCAAGAAGCTCATTAATCAATATTGGCTGAAAGAAAAGAGGGGAAGTGCAAACAAAGTGCCCCAGGAGCTCTTCTGAAGTGACTTCTATGAGGATTACCATGAATTGGTAACCCTATTGAGTAGAGTTATGGGCCTTCTGACCACAACCTTATTTCATGAGTGGATGCTATACTTTACGGAAGAGATTCTGTGAGGAAAAACCAAATTCTACTAGGCAGGAATGATTAATAATTCTCTGCATAAGCAATTTGTGGTAGTGAAGAATACTTCACGATTCTACATGACTTCATAACTTGTTTATTTTCTCGCTGACTGTGCCCAATATAGGGGACTATTTGTAGCACCAGATATAGATCTAGGCAGGGAATTAAAGGCTTATGATAGATACCCCCAGCTCCAATACAGGAATTTCAAGAAAGAATACTGTAGAATCAATGACATCTTCATAGGCCATGTTATCAAATTGCTTGGGGATGACTTCGAAAGGAGGGTCTCACACACTGCTAATGCTTTCCTCTACCAGTTCATCTTTCTATTCATACAATTTCAATAGTTTACCTACATTCGAGCCAAAGGTTTCTTAGAGAAACCATACAAGCTACCTTGGTACCCAAATGATTGGATAATATTGCTAGAGCTCTCTTGGTAGCTACAACGAGCACACAACATCTTAAGCAATAAGCATAAGGTGGGGATTCCCTATCCCCTTTCCTTCGGTGAAGGAATGTATGAACTCCACACATCCTAGTGTGCAGACCATTCATATAAAAAAATTGTGGAATATAACCTCAAATTCCACACTGCCCAGTCGTACATGGACCCATATGGAAAGCTCAGGAAGATGGTTGGGATTGAGCACACCCATGTACATGATGTTGATGAATTTTGGGAAAATTGTAGGGACGAAAAAGAAGTGTGAATGGGGAACTACATGCGCATGATGGCGTACTTTGTCAAGAAGGTCAATTTTTTCCCTATGCCAGATCAAGTAATGGAGGATGAAAATACAGTGATTGATCCTTGATACGGTGTAGTTGTAAATCTCCCACTACCATTAATTGACTTGAATGAAAAAGAGGTCGATGACCTCTATATTCTGATAAAGCCGGTTGAGGCAAAGACTAAAGAATGGATCGATGGGAAAATTTCCCAATTGAAGTTGTAGGGAGTGACCCTAACCTATGGTGAGCTCGAGGATGAGCTAGGAAGTGAGACTGATAGTGCCTCTGCTATTGCTGCCTCGATGGGAGAAACTTCAAAATTTCCTCCCACTACATGATCAAGGAAAATAAAAGAGATGAAAGCGCAACCTAAGCCCAAGGTGTACTCAAGGAAGGCCTCGAAAGGTGAACCTTTCAAGAGATCAAAGACATCAGGCGGTTTCATAGAGATGCCTACTATCTAGGAGGATCCGCTCAATGAAGGAGAAGAAGTAGAGGCTGAGCAATCGAAGTCCCCACCTGCTACCTCTAATCTTGCCATTGCTTCTACTACTGCCCCTTGCCTGCTTCTCAGGCAATGGTTGCCACTTCTCCACCCGTGGTGGATATCTCAGTCCACCTTACCTTTACCCCACCCACAGTACAAGTTGTGACCATAGATTTTTCCTCAGCTACAACTTCCCCGGTCTCTTCTGCTTCCATGTCTCCAATGACATACCTCCCACTAGCTACAAAAACAATGCCAATACTTGCTTTATCACTCTTGGAAGCCTTCACCTGCCACATGAAAAACATGCCAACGAAGCTCTCTAGGGTATTCATGAGCCCTGCTATGCAGGCTTCCCTAACACAGGTCGTTGTTGGCCTTCCTGTCCCTATGCCTCCAACCAAACCACCAAAGATGAAAGCAACAATTCAGATCTCAGAAGAGCTAGAGAGACAAGAAAGGGAAGCTACCAAGGGAATAGAAGAGGAAGCACATGACTACCATGAGCATCCAAAGTATCAACATCTGAGAATTGATGAAGTGGTACACAAAGAGGAAGAAACCCATTCATCTGAGGAAGACACTGAGGAGTCGAGTACCAAATATATTGTAGAAACCTTTGACCTAGAGCTCAAAGAGGAGTTGGGTAAATAACTTAGAAATGTAGGAGAGGAAGTATAAAAACAACAATTTGATGAAGAAAAGGATGCATATGAGAAATCAAAGGACAAGATTGAGCCTCCAAACAGGGAGCAAGAAGAGAGCCCCAAGAATGATAAAGAGATACCTCTTTTTGAGGATCAAGAAGAAAAAGAAAGGGAAGAACAAGGAGAAGATAAACCTGAGCAAGAGGTTGAAACTAGGAATAGCTCGTAAATGGAATATCATAAAGAACACAGGCATGACCAACAAGAAGAAGATGAGAAAGCCATTGAAGGGGAGGATAGCCCCAAGGAACATGCAACTGTTGAATCTCCAGGAAAGGAAACTGTATTCATCCAAGATTCTAATGAAGAAGAGGGAGAAAAGACTGAGCAAGAGGCTCTGGGGAACAAAGAAATTGAAATCCAACACACTCGTGAAGAAGAAGAAGGTGATTGTGAGTCATCAAAAGGAGAATCTCATATGCCAGAATGGCTAGAGAAATAGTTAGAAAAGAAAACCCCAACCCTAAAGGATCCAAAGGCAAGGCTGGAAGAAATCTTGGCTCGAGCCCAAATAAGCACGAAGAAAAAGAAGCAGCCAAAGGTCAGATCTCAGCTGACAATGGATGATGCATCCAGATCCAGAATTGTGCAGATAGCCACTCCAGTTGTGGGAGAAGAAGGGGTAAGCTACAATGTCTTCACCCTTGATTTGGGAACAATTATAAGGGAATAAAATATTGACCACCTCCAAGGGTCTGTTGCCACTATTGTGCACCAGATGAACAAAGATAAGACTTCCAAGGAGGAGTTGAAAGAAGGGAAAACTTTAGTGGCGAATCTTCACCAATTGGCTAATAATTGAAATTGGGACTTCAAAAAATGGCAAATAGTACAAGGTAAAAAGGATGTTGAATTGCCAGGTTTTTACAAAAAAATAATTTTGTCTCGATTAATTTGCCCATGTAAACAATGCATCATTGGAACCGATTTGCAAGTAGTTTATACTATAATTACAAATATTGATTAAATTTTCCAATAATATTATATTACTACCATTAATTTTGGGGCAATATCGCCACAATAATAAATTAGCATTTAATTTTAGGGATACTTTAGCCTTGAATAGGGCTTTTATTTATTGTCATCAAATCATCGATTACCTTTTTAATCAGATGGTTGTAGGTTGATTTCGTGCCCTAATATACACGTTTCTTTTAAAAAGCTTGTTGAGGCCCAAAATTTTTTTTGGTCCACACAATTAAACCTAATCATGTGGCCCAAAAAAAATTTTGGGCCTCAACAAGCTTTTTAAAAGGCATGTGTATTAGGTTGCAAAATCAACTTGCATCCATTCGATTAAAAAGCTAATCAATGGTCTTCATTGTTGGCCTATGGGCCAAAACTTGAACCTTGTAACCTATGTCGCGGGGTTCTAGAAGTTTGAAACTGGGTGACAATGTGTTGGTCGAGGGATCACTGACTTCTCTAACCTTGGAACCTTGTCATGGTGTTTGAAAGTTTCTTAACTTCACAACTGGTCGATCTTCTTTGTTGTCGCGACATCTTAGAGTTTCCTAACCTCTGACTAGGTGAAAACTAGATGGATGGTGGGACTGGTCTACATGGATGGTGACGACCACATACAACGGTGACTTGGATGTTGACGGATGTGGGGACTGTTGTCAATTAGATTTGCACCCTGCTGAATGCAAGATTCAGCAATCTACTGAAACATGGAAACCTTCTTCAGATGTGGGTGATCTGAACGAAGAGGGAATCTCCAGAGTGAGCTGGTTCTTCGAATGATCGATCCTATTCTAAATATTTCTGATGAAAGGGATGGGAAGATAACTTGAAAATAAAACCTATGACTTATGGTCCACAAAACTTAACAATAACTTTGATAATTTCTCTCACAAAATAGTATGATATTTCTCTCACAAAAACAACCTTCAGAAAAACAACAATGAATTCACAATCCCTTTTGAACAATAGTGCAAAATTGATTTGCATGAAGGTTCAAAAGAAAACATAGCATGCAACCTGCAACAATGAACTCTCAACATCGATGATATGCAATACTTAGGACATAAAGAGGATATCTAAACAAAATCACAACATCAATATCACACTAAAATTCAAAGTTGAGACAAAAATTGGAGATAGCAACACTGTTTTTATTAGATCAAGGAGTGAAACTCTCAAAATTGAGTACAAAAGTTTACAAGCTCCAAAGTGTTAAGAGCAAGAAACTGAAAATTTGAACTGGTGAGAAGAGCCCAAAAGACTAAGTCTTTTCAAAAATATATCATCCAAGAAACCCTAATCTGAGCTCACAAAGAAGCTCAAGGAAAAAAGCTTCAAACTGTCTCAAAAATTGCATAAAAGTAGAAAAAAGCATACTAATTTTATGAACAAACTGTAAAGCCTCTAAAATAGGCTGAATATACTTTAAAAGCTAGAAAAACACCTTATCTCTTCAAGATGAGACTCAAATCCGACCAAGAGAAGAAGTCACTATGAATCTGCTAAAAATAGCAAGAAATCACAAAATAATTTATAAGAGATTGCTTTATGATTTTGCTTTACACGATTGCAGATTTTATAATTTATCTATTTTTGCAATTAAAAGATTATAAAATCTTTTGCAAAAAGAATTACATCTTATCTCATCAATACAATGCTTGATTATTCTTATAAAAAATCATAAAAATCTCAATGCACAACTCTACTCATCCATATCCCTAATTGATTTCTCCAAAATCAATTGCAAACAAAACGTAAGTGTCAAATGTGCAATACAACCCTTATTTGATTTCTCACTAAATCACTAAAAATAGGGAATCCAAGTCTACAATTTACTAAGGCACAAAAAATATAGGCCCTAAAGACTTAATGTATCAACCTAGGCATATAAATTTTTGACCTCCAAACATTAGCTTCAGATTTAATAAATCAAAATGCAGAATAACCCTAATTCGAATTAACCCACATGCCATTGACAAACATAAATCTTCTAGATGATTATAGTGTAGGCTCAAATTAGGGGCATGAAAAAAATAGGTCAAACCCTAAAAATGATTTCATTTTGTAACATCATTTTGAAAGCCTAGAGCTCTGCCTGAGAGAGCACACCGCCATGATTGAGCTCAATTTGAAGCTCGTGTGCTTTGAGAAACTTCATCTTCTACCTTCTGACAGTCGAATCTCGACTGGGTAAGCTTGATTTGTTTGTTATTATAGCTCTTTATTCCATTCAAAAACAAGAAAGGCCATTAAGGCCACGGCCTGCTCATGCTTTGTTACTGATTTTTCTTTACATTCTCGTGGCTCTATCCTTCGTGGTCATCTTGTATGGGCATGAACCCGAGCTCCATGAGAGAGCTTGCTTATGGGTTATTGTTTTTACTGTGCACAAGGTAAGCTACTATAAGAGTTTTTATGGCTTCACTCTTGAGTTTCTTGGTCTATAGCTGTAGCTAAGACAGTTTCTAATGCATTTCCTTTATATTTTCTGTGCTTATATTTGAATTTGGCTTCTTTGGGTGCCATACACAAGCTCGTCTTGGGGTCTTACTTTAAGGGAGCTCGAGTCTTGGTTTTGGGCTCTTTGTGTTTTCCTCTATGTTCTTTGTCTCCACTAGCCGCCCATACGAGCTTGCACTAGATACTTTGCTTGGAGTTTTGAGACTCTAATATAGCTCTGGCCGAGACTATAAACATTCTCCTACAGAATTGAAGTGGTAAGTTTTGCTCAAAGCACATATTTCCTCCTTCATTCTTCATAAACTTAAAGAACCCCTCTTTTATTTATGAATCTCTGGCCATGATTAGGCTGCACCATGTATATCTTAGAAAATAATTTTTTGGAGCTTTTGGACTCGATCGAAAACAGGAATCTCACACTTTCGTATTCTTGAGGATGAGTCCCTTCATGGGTATCACAAGATTTGAATAAAAATTGTATTTCCTTATTCTAAAGCTCGACCCAAGAAAAGAATTCCATCTTTATACCTATTATTTCACATAAAATTCTCATCTGGGTTGATAAAACAAATTATTTTGTTGTTATGATAAAATACCCATATGGGTGGTTGGAAACGGTGAAAATCTATACATTTACTAGAAACCCCAACGTGGGTACTTACTGTCTATTGTATCATTTTCCTTTAGAAACAAAAACCCATGTGGGAGTATGGAAAACAAAATCTGTATATTGATTTGTATTTAGTTTATGGGCTCGACCAATGATTGGCTGGTGATATTCTTTGATATTTTGTGACTTTCTTATAAAACCCTTGATGGGTAAGCTGGAAATGTAACTGTTTTTCTTAGTGTTCATATGAAAATTAGCTCGATCCATTATTTCTTTTGCACTTCCAGTTGCAAAAAAATAGGTATGTCATTCATTACTAGAATGGTGAAACTTTGCCTTTAAAACAAAAACCCTCAAAATGCTTAAAATGAAGAAAAGTTGTTCATTAATTCCTTGAAAACTGGGCTCGAACTATCCCCCTCTTTTCTACATCTTGTGAAACACATTTCTGAAACCTCACCATATGAGTTCATTTGCATATTCCTATACTTGTCTCCTTGTGAAGAAAAGTATCTTTGAATGTATTAATATTCCCCATGCTGTTTTCTTTGCACACATAAATTTTTGGATTCCTTTATTCCACCATACAACAAACTCTTGCTTTCTGTCCTTGGAATTATGCAGAAATTTTAATTGAAACCTTGTAATTCTTAATATTGTATTTACATCATCAGTCAAACTGGAACTGACTGTTCATTTATTATTTGAATGCATTTTTTGTCCCTTCATTACTTTCGGGCTTCAACTGGCACTCTTCATGCATTTTTATGTTGCACTTAATAAACTGTTCCATAAATCTATTCTCTTCCGTGATGAAAATTGAAACAAAAATCTTCATTAAGGCATAATGTATGCCTGTTCACTATCCTTAATCATGAGAAGAACACTGATGAACTGAAATTTGCATGACATATGATCATGATGAACAAATATACTGTAGCAAAAGAATGTGAACCATACAACAATGTCTGATATAATTGTACTTAGTTAGATGATTGAGCGGATTAAACTCATTGTTCACCTGTAGCTTTCAGAAAGCACTAGCTACCTGATTGTTATGAATGCACAATTGGTTTAGTAGCTCGATAGATAACTATGCTTTACTCTTTCAGTTATATATCACTCCTGTTGCTGAATATGATGATGTAATCTTTTAATCAGCCCACTTGTAATGAATAGGGCAGCATGTCAAGCTCTACCCTTGTGGGAGCCCATTTTTCTCCACATGCTTGTCTTCAAATAATGATCAGCTTTGTGATTTCCCCTATACCTGCACAAAGAAACAAACAATGTTAGCATAAAAAATAGGATATGATGATCATGTTGATGTTTCTCCTTTAGCTCATTTCCTCTGTACTTCCTTGATGGTTTCAGTGTATGATTAATAGTAGGTTGGACTATTGTTGGTTATTCATATAGGTTTCCTCATAATCAGAGCCTCTGACATCCCCCTCTTTTCTCTTACAGGTCAACGGAGCTCGAGAAGACAACGGTGCACCACTTCAACGTCGACCATTGGCCAATGAAGCAATGATGATTATGTCGTTACTTATGTGTTTTTTTTTTTTGCATCTTCCATAGTTGTAGTGTGCTATTAGTGATGCACTGTGACAGTCACATCCATGACTTGTGTGGATATTTGATCTCATCTTTATGCTTTTCATTTTGAAAGGAAAATGCATTTGAATGCAATGTTGTAATATCATTTGGATTCTCACAATCAAATGAAGTTATGTAAAAATGAATCATTTTTTATGAAATGAACAAAAGAATTTAAAATGCTCTGTTGTTTATATGCTCAATTCTGTACTTCATTTAATTATGGAACATTTGAATAGCATTCTAAAATTTTGATTCTTCTTTTAAATGCACAACTATCACTTGATGAACAAAGAACATGATGCAAACAACACTTAAACACAATCTGTAATTTCACCTTAAGATATAACAATGTTCAGTCAACTCCACCAATCAAGTTGTGGCAAAAAATTGGTAACATTTTGGTGATTTCCGTTGAATGTTTGCCTGCTAAGCATAGATCAGTGGCCTTAAAACACCCCATTGGGCACGTAGTCAAATCTTCCCCTTCTTGAAACTCAGGAACTTGAACAACAACACTCCAAACAGCAGCAAAAGAAACAAAACAAAATTGAAAGCAAACTAATAGGCCCTAATGACCAACAGAAAATGTGCAACAGCGCTTAGGGAAAGAAAAACTATTGAAAGTAAATGCGCGAAACACACTTATTCACAAACTATTCTACTTGACTACGAGATAGAACCTATCTCAGAGGCAATGCTTGAGGTGGATCCCATTAACTGGGATAGACAACACCTCACCAGTCATCTTGGAAAGTTGGAATGCATTGTGTTCCTTACATTCCATGATCACATAAGGCCCATCCCACATTGCATCGAACTTGGAATGTTGTCTAGGTCTGCTTTTAAATTCATTCCACTTGAAAACTAGATCACCAACAATGAACTCATGTGGTCTTGTCCTCTTATCAAAAGAAGTCTTCATTTGAGCTTGATGTATCTCTACCAGCTCTACCAGCTGTGCAAATCTCACCTCAAGAGGCTGTTCATTCAACAACTCCAGTTCTTTAACATAACTTAAAGTTGGTAACTCAATTGAAATAGGTAACTTAGCCTCTTTACCATAAGTTAAAACAAAAGGAGAAAAACCAGTGGCCCTTTTAGGGTTATTCTATCAGCCCAAAGGGCTAACTTTAGCTTTTCATGCCATGTCCTTTGATTATCTTCGATAGTCTTCTTGATTATCTGAATCAGATTCTTATTTGTAGATTTCGCCTATCCATTACTCTATGGATAATAATTGGAAGATGTGTTCAAATAAATATTATTTTTCACTGACCTATCATAAATCCTCAAACCAATAAAAGCCAAACCATTATCGGAAATGATTGAATCTAGAACACCAAATCTCGATACGAGATCTTGATAGAAATTAAGCACTGAGGTCTCGTTTACTTCCTTTAAAGCAACAACTTTGGTCCATTTTGTAAAATAATTTGTGGCAGTAAGAATCCATTTATGACCCACGCTTGAAGGCGGATTGATAGGACCAATAAAATCTAAGCCCCACTTAGCAAAGCGTTGCTCTACCTGAATTAGATGCAGGGGCAGCAGTGCAAGCCTCTATTTACCAGCAAATAAAACACATTTCTCACATTTTCTAACCCAAGCAATAGCATCTTTAAAAAAATATGGTCAGTAATAACCAGCTCGCATAATTTTTAGAGCTATTGCTCTTGCGGCAAAGTGACCTCCTGAAGGTCCATTATGTAACTCTGCTAAAAGCTTGTCAACTTGATCAGGCTGAATACAGCGCAATAAGATTACTTGGAAATCTCTCCTATAAAGAATGCCATCAATGATTGCATAAGGGATGGCTTGTAATTTGTAATACCTTCTTTTCGCTTTGTCTAAGCCCTCAGGGCACTCACCAATTTGCAAATAATGCATCATCTGCTGCAACCAAGTAGCAGGAGACGCTGGAACATCACCTGCAACACCATTATTTAGCACTATTTCTGTATTTGCAGCTTGTTTTAAGTTGTCCTTATTACCAGAAATCTATTCACACAAACCTTTGCCTCTAACGAGCTTGGTTACCTTTATATCAACGTCAAATTCCATTACTTTGGTAATCCAACTAGCACGCTTATCATTAATATCTTTGTTAAGCAGAAAATCCTTAACAGTTGAATGAGCCACCGATAAATGAATCTTACTATTGGAAAACAAATGCCTAAATTTCTTTAAACTCCTCATAATAACAAAAACATTCTTCTCAACAAAAGAATATTTTACATCGTAGTCATGCAATACTTGGCTGAAAAATGCAATAGGCTGCTCTAAGCCTTCCTCGTTTTGCTAGCATAACATAGCTGAAACAATATCTACTCCTCCAAAGGCATACAAAATAAAATCTTTGTCAAAATTTGGATTAATGAGAGTAGGAGTGGCTGTGAGGGCATCCTTAATCTGCTCAAAGCCTCTCTTACCTTCCTTGGTCCAACTGAAAGGCATATTTTTCTTAAGCATAGAAGTGAGAGGCTGCAACAAGGCTGCAATATTTGGTATGAACCTCCTCACGAAATTTATCCTTCCAAGAAAGCTTTGCAAGCCTTTCTTATGAGCTGGTAATGGCAATTCAAGAATTGTGGAAACTCTTTCAGGGTCAATAGAAATACCTTTCTTTGAAACAATGTGTCCAAGCAATTTTCCTTTGTGCACTGAAAATATACACTTCTTCGGATTAAGAGACACTTCGAGCTCTCTGCATCTCTGAAAAATCTGCTCCAAATGATCAAGGTGTTCGTTAGCATTTCTAGAAAAAAGAGTAATATCATCTAAATATACCAGAACGAACTTGTTCATGAGGTCGTGGAAGGCCATATCCATTGCACGTTGAAAATTTGCTCCAGCGTTGGATAAGCCGAAAGGAATATTCTTGTAGGCCATCGTGCCCACTTAGTTGTAAACGTTGTTTTTAACTGATCTTCTTGCTTCACCAAAATCAGGTTGTAACCTCAGTAACCATCTAGCAAAGAAAATCTATTAGAACCAAAAACTACCTATAAAATCTGCTCCATGGAAGGGAGTGGGTAATGGTCTTTCAATGATGTTTTATAAAAATCTTGGAAATCGAAACATAATCTGATTTCCCCACTTTTGTTCTTGACTGGCACTAAATTTGACACCCAAGAGGTGTGTTTAATAGGGAAAATAATACCACTCTCAACTAGCTTATTCAATTCAGCCTTCATAAGGTGTTGTAACTTGGGATTAAGCGGTCTTTGCTTCTGCCTTATTGGTTTTGCACTGGGTTCAAGTTCAATGGTATGCTGAGCTAGTTCGGGGTTAAAACCTCTCAAATCCTTGTACTCCCAAGCATAAACATCACTAAATTTCTGACATAATAGAATAAAGGCTTGTTGTTCGTCTTGACTACATACCTTTCCCAGCTTGAGAAGCTTACCTTTGCAGATTTCAATGGCTACATAATGCTCTTGCTTAACAGTCAAGCTGCATTTGTCTTTACGTACTTGGTCATTTGAGTTGAACATAGATTCCAAGGTCACCAATCCTTTTGGTAGCTTATTAGTCTTTAATTGCACAATCTGGTCCTCATATTACTGTTGCCATTTTTGCTAGTTTCCATCTGCAGACTCAGCTTCAGCAATCAGAAAATTTACGATTTGCTCATTGCTGTCAAAAACCTGCTAGCTCACATTATTGTCAGGTACATAAGGTTTGACCACTATTTTCATGTATTGATGTGCTTCTACCTTATGAATCTCTTTAGGAATATCAAACTAGGCTCCTATGGCAGCGAGCCTGTTAGCGTGCTTATTTTTTATTACGAGGAATTGACATGATATTAAAAGCATTAAAATCCTCCATTAAATCCCATACACAATGCTTGCATTTCTTAAGCAAATCATTCTTGGCAGCATTTAAATTTCTGACCTAATTTACAATCAATTCTGAATCACCATAAACTTACAAGCATTTAATATCTCATTTGCGGGCCCATTCAAGGCCATGCACCAACGCTTCGTACTCGGTTGTATTATTTGAACAGCTAAAAGCAAATCAGCAAGCTGAAAAATATTTATCTCCTTCAGGTGATATCAACATAGCTCCACCCATGGCACCAACACTGCTCCTCGAACCATCGAAATAAAGCTTCCAAAGCTCATTTCCTGTTTCTGCAGACAGTTCTTCCTCTTTATAAAGATTAGGCATATCACAATCAAGCTCTTGAATCATATAGACTCCTAATCCCATCTCATCTATGTGTTGGAACAGATCAATCTCGTGATCTTCGGATGCCCATTCATCCAGATTGATATTGTCTACATGGGTGCTACAGTCTGAGGTCATGGTTTGCTCCTCCATTGCAGAGGTGACATAGAGGTTAGCGCTTATAGGATTTGGTGAGTATGGTTTGATATGGTCTTTGGCGAGAGGCTCAAACTTTATGGTGACTTTCGTACCATACCTAGTTCTAAAAAATAAATGAGACCAATCAGAAGACAAAAACCCACCCAACTTGGCTATAAAATCCCTTGAGAGACAAATGGAAAAGTGCGGCGGTAAGTCAATGACATGAATGTCCTGATGAATAGAAAAAATTTGGGATGCGTGTAAGGTACGAGCTAAATTTTTGATAATACCAGCAGTTTTAACAGTAGACCCATCTAATTGCACTACGCTTTTCTAAGGATTAGGTTCATAAACAAGACCTAACTTATCAGCTAAACTCTTACGCATGACTGAACTACTGGCACCAAAATAAACTATACAGTTGTGAACAATTTTATCACCAATGATCATACTTAAATAGAATGGAGGGGGCTTTACCTCTTTCATTTTCTGCTCATTTCTATCCTCCAGGTCATTAGCCAACACAACCTTCGCAACTCCTTGATTAGCGTTGTCACAAATAGACAACTCAGCCAAAGCACTATGCAGTAAACCTTTCTGCGCTGGAAGGTGTAAATCATCTAATATCGACATGCTGATAGTGGTTTTCTTGAGATGCTCAACAATATTAAATGATGAAGAGTTTACCTTCTGCTAGTTTTTTGTGACAGTAGCATCATTTTTCCTCTGCAAAGGCTGAGAATGCATTTTTGATTGTTCCTTGCTGGGTATCTCTTGACCTCTTTGTAGAATCTGCATTTTAGGCTATGTGGCAGTGCTAACCTCTGATGACACAGGCTGCTTACTGTCTGAAGGTTGCTGCTGTGAATTTCCAGCTTGCTGTCTTAGATTCATAAATCTCTTTTTTGACCTAGTATTAGCCGAAATAGGAGAATTTTGTTGACTTTGGCCATTCACACCATAGAATTCTGAGCTATGCCAGTTTGGCAAGGCAACTTCCATGTTATATTATTGCTCTTTATTCTGATCTACAACATTTTCTAAACTAGCATAGCTGTTTTAAACCATTAAAGCCCGATTTCTCATTCCATTGGTGCATGCTAATTGGTTATGGGGCTGATTGCACGAATAACACCAATCACAATCCTAGGAAAAATTATTTTCTAGCACAAGTTCCTTTGACGAATTGGTTGTGTTTAGATTGTATGGCTGGAATGGCCTAGGGTTAAAATTCCTTCTTTGGGCTTGATAATCATTTTGAAAAGCGGGTCTATTTTGTTGGTTTTGCTGATAAGGGGCTTGATAAGGCTTATGTTCCTGACCAACATGCTTTTTAATAGTCATGAGATCATTCCCAAAGGTCTTTAGGATACTTTTAATCTCTTGCATCTCCCGATTTAGGGATGGGGCAGCAACTTATTGGGTTGTGTTATGATATCCTATTGTTGGAATAGGCGGGACAGTAGCCAAGGGAGGTACAACAACAGGGATAGGTGGCTATATTTTTGGAAACAAAGGCATAGAAGGTCTAGTAGCTATGTCTCTAGCTTGGATGAGGCAGTTTTCAACATTAATAGCTATATTGTAGGTGTTAGGGAGTGTGAGCCCACCCATAGACTGAGTCATGATTGCAATTTTACTATTCAAAGCTTTTAAGTAAAACAGAAAAACATGTGCGGGTAAAGGCTTTACCGTTGTAGGAAACCTATCCCAAGTTCTCTAAAATTGGTAGTTGAAATCGGTCAAGTGCTCGTGTGGCACCCTCTGAATGATGCTCAGCTGCTCTAATAAAGACAAGTTGTCAGATTTATTAGCAAAATGTAGGTATAAGCCATTACCTAACGCATCCCATGTCGTGATTGAGTTGGCTGTGAGGCCTCTGAACCATTGCAATGCCTTTCCTTTGAGTGACACAACCAACAACCTTAGCACAACGTTCTCCTGCGTGTTATTGTGCACTGAGCATAATGTGGCTACGTCACGGATGTGCTCAACTGGTGTGGTGAAGTCCTCCCCGGTGAAGTATGGCATACCTATAAGGGCTGCAACTGGTATGTCGTCATGCTGAACGATGTTTAATGGGGTACCACTATTGAAGGGTGCGAACGGGTGTTGCCTTGGTGTTGCCATTGGCAGTACTTGTGAGATTGGAATTGGAACTCCTGGTGATAACACCAAGGAACTGAAAATAGGAGGCGTTGACTTCGATCTCGTGGGTGCTTCAAAAAGCCTCCTTGTTGTCCTACCTCTTCTTCATGATGGGGACAACTCTCGATACTTGAAGGGTGCATAACTTGATCTTGTCTATATCTTTCTCATGCGCGGGCTGCAGTAGCATGCAAAAATAGAACCGGAGTCACCAGGTATATTGTAATGAGCCTTCAGAAGGCTGAAAAAATCTGCTGCATACACCAAACAGTAAACTGAAAATATTAAAAAAAAAAAAACTCTAAAAATAGATTTCAGAGTCCTACCGGGCATACCAAAAATTGTTGTCAATAAGATTTGCACCCTACTGAATGCAAGATTTAGCAATCTACTGAAACATGGAAACCTTCTTCAGATGTGGGTGATCTGAACGAAGAAGTGAGCTGGTTCTCTGAATAATCGATCCTATTCTAAATATTTCTAAGGAAAGGGCTAGGAAGATAACTTGAAAATAAAACCAATGACTTATGGTCCACAAAACTTAACAATAACTTTGATAATTTCTCTCACAAAAAAGTCTGATATTTCTCTCACAAAAACAACCTTAAGAAAAATAGCAATGAATTCACAATCCCTTTTGAACAATAGTGAAAAATTGATTTGCATGAAGGTTCAGAAGCAAACACAACATGCAACTTGCAACAATGAACTCTCTGCATCAATGATATGCAATACTTAGGACATAAAGAGGATCTGTAAATAGAATCACAACATCAATATCATTCTAAAATTGCAAGTTGAGATAGAAATCGGAGATAGGAATGCTATTTTTATTAGATCAAGGAGTGAAACTATCAAAAATGAGTACAAAAGTTTACAAGCTCCAAAGTGTTAAGAGCAAGAAACTAAAAATCTGAACTGGTGAGAAGAGCCCAAAAGACTAAGTCTTTTCAAAAATATATCATCCAAGAAACCCTAATCCGAGCTCACAAAGAAGCTCAAGGAAACAAGCTTCAAACTGTCTCAAAAACTGCATAAAAGCAGAAAAAAGCATATTGCTTTTATGATCAAAATGTAAAGCCTCTAAAATAGGCTAAATTTAGTTTAAAAGCCAAAAAAACACCTTATCTCTCCAAGATGAGACTCAAATCCGACCAAGAGAAGAAGTCACTATGAATCTGCTAAAAATAGCAAGAAATCACAAAACAATTTATAAGAGATTGCTTTATGATTCTGCTTTACAGGATTGTAGATTTTATAATTTATCTCTTTTTGCAATTAAAAGATTATAAAATCTCTTGCAAAAAGAATTACATCTTATCTCATCAATACAATGCTTGATTTTTCTTATAAAAAATCATGAAAATCTCAATGCACAACTCTACTCATCCATATCACTAATTGATTTCTCCAAAATCAATTGCAAACAAAACCTAAGTGTCAAATGTGCAATACAACCCTTATTTGATTTCTCACTAAATCACTAAAAATAGGGAAACTAAGTCTACAATTTACTAAGGCACAAAAAATATAATCCCTAAAAACTTAATGTATTGACCTAGGCATATAAATTTTCAGCCTCCAAACATTAGCTTTAGATTTAATAAATCAAAATGTAGAATAGCCCTTATTCAAATTAACCCACATGCCATTGACAAACATGAATATTCCAGATGATTATAGTGTCGGCTGAAATTAGAGCATGAAAAAAAGAGGTCAAACCCTAAAAATGATTTCATTTTGCAACATCATTTCAAAAGCCTGGAGCTCTGCCTGAGAGAGCATGTCGCCATGATTGAGCTCAATCTAAAGCTCATGTGCTTTGAGAAACTTCATATTCTGCCTTCTAATAGTTGAATCTCAACTGGGTAAGCTTGATTTTTTTGTTACTATAGCTCTTTATTCCATTCAAAAACATGAAAGCCCATTAAGGCCGTGGCCTGCTCATGCTTTGTTACTGATTTTTCTTTACATTCTCATGACTCTATCCTTCTTGGTTGTCCTATATGGGCATGAACCCGGGCTCCATGAGAGAGCTTGCTCATGGGTTATTGGTTTTACTGTGCACAAGGTAAGCTACTATCATAGTTTTTATGGCTTCACTCTTGAGTTTCTTGGTCTGTAGCCATGGCTAAGATAGTTTCTAATGATTTTCCTTTATATTTTATGTGCTTATATTTGAATCTGGCTTCTTTGGGTACCATACACAAGCTCAGCTTGGGGTCTTACTTTAAGGGAGTTTGAGTCTTTGTTTTGGGCTCTTTGTGTTTTCCTCTATGTTCTTTGTCTCCACTGGCCGCCCATACGAGCTCGCATTGGATACTTTGCTTGGAGTTTTGAGACTCTAATATGGCTCTAGCCGTGACTATAAGCATTCTCCTACAAACTTGAAGTGGTAAGTTTTTCTCAAAGCACGTATTTCCTCCTTCATTCTTCAAAAACTTAAAGAACCCCTCTTTTATTTATGAATCTTTGGCCATGCTCAGGCCACACCATGTATATCTTAGAAAATATTTTTTTGGAGCTTTTGGGTTCGACCCAATATAGGAATCTCACACTTTTGTATTCTTGAGGACAAATCCCTTCATGGGTATCACGAGATTTGAACGAAAATTGTATTTCCTTATTCTGAAGATCGACCCAAGAAAAGAATTCCATTTGTATACCTGTTATTTCACATAAAATTCTCATCTGGGTTGATAAAACAAATTGTTTTGTTGTTTTGATAAAATACCCATATGGGTGGTTGGAAACGGTGAAAATTTGTACATTTACTTGAAACCCCAATGTGGGTACTTGTTGTCTGTTGTATCATTTTCCTTTAGAAACAAAAACCCATGTGGGAGTATGGAAAAAAAAATCTTTATATTTATTTGTATTTAGTTTATGGGCTTGACCCATGATTGCCTGGTGATATTCTTTGATATTTTGAGACTTTCTTATTAAACCCTTGATGGGTAAGCTAGAAATGTACTTGTTTGTCTTAGTGTTCATATCAAAATTAGCTCGATCTATTATTTCTTTTGCACTTCCAGTTGCAAAAAAATAAGTATGTCATTCGTTACTAGAATGCTGAAACTCTGCCTTTAAAACAAAAACCCCCAAAATGCTTAAAATGAAGAAAAGTTGTTCATTAATTCCTTGAAAACTGGGCTCGAACTATCCCCCTCTTTTCTGCATCTTGTGAAACACATTTATGAAACCTCACCATATGAGTTCATTTGCATATTCCTATACTTGTCTCCTTGTGAAGAAAAGTATCTCTGAATGTATTAATATTCCCCATGATGTTTTCTTTGCACACATAAATTTTTGGATTCCTTTATTCCACCATACAACAAACTCTTGATTTCTATCCTTGGAATTATGCAGAGATTTTAATTGAAACCTTGTAATTCTTAATGTTGTATTTACACCATCAGTCAAACTGGAACTGACTGTTCATTTATTATTTGAATGCATTGTATGTCCCTTCATTACTTTCGGGCTTCAACTGGCACTCTTCATGCATTTTTATGTTCCACTTAATAAATTGTTCCATAAATCTATTCTCTTCCGTGATGAAAATTGAAACAAAACTCTTCATTAAGGCATAATGTATGCCTGTTCACTATCCTTAATCATGAGAAGAACAATGATGAACTAAACTTTGCATGACATATGATCATGATGAACAAATATACTGTAGCAAAAGAACATGAACCATACAACAATGTCTGATAAAATTGTACTTAGTTAGATGATTGAGCAGATTAAACTCATTGTTCACCTGTAGCTTTTAGAAAGCACTAACCTAATTGTTATGAATGCACAGTTGGTTTAGTAGCTTGATAGATAACTATGCTTTACTCTTTCAATTGTATATCACTCCTTTTGATGAATATGATGATGTAATCTTTTAATCAGCCCACTTGTAATGAATAGGGCAGCATGCTGAGCTCTACCCTTGTGGGAGCCCATTTTTCTCCACATGCTTGGTCTTCAAATAATGATCAGCTTCATGATTTCCCCTATACCTACACAAAGAAACAAACAATGTTAGCATAAAAAATAGGATATGATGATCATGTTGATGTTTCTCCTTCAGCTCATTTACTCTATACTTCCTTGATTGTTTCAGTGTATGATTAATAGTAGGATGCACTAATGTTGGTTATTCATATAGGTTTCCTCATAATCAGAGCCTCTGACATCCACCTCTTTTCTCTTACAAGTCAACAGAGCTTGAGAAGACAATGGTGCACCAATTCAGCGTCGACCATCAGCCAATCAGGCAATGATGATTATGTCATTACTTATGTTATTTTTTTTTTTTTGCATCTTCCATAGTGCAGTGTGTTATTAGTGATGCACTATGACAGTCACATCCATGACTTGTGTGGATATTTGATCTCATCTTTATGCTTTTCATTTCAAAAGGAAAATGCATTTCAATGCAATGTTGTAATATCATTTGGATTCTCGTAATCAAATGAAGCTATGTAAAAATGAATCATTTTTATGAAATGAATGAAAGCATTTAAAATGCTCTGTTATTTATATGCTCAATTTTGTACTTCATGTAATTATGGAACATTTGAATAGCATTCTGAAATTCTGATTCTTCTTTTAAATGCACAATTGTCACTTGACGAACAAAGAACATGATGCAAACAACACTTAAACACAATCTGTAATTTCACCTTAAGCTATAACAATGTTCAGCCAGCTCCACCAATCGAGCTGTGCCAAAAAATTCGTAACAGGGACCACTTGGAGGTTGGGAGTTAAATAGTTAAGTCTTTTCTGGGAGACTTGTTGTGAATATTGTAGATTCCCATCTTGATTCTTTAGAAATGCACAAGTGGTGTACACGTGTCTTGGTGGAGACCACAAGGAATGATTGACAGTTTGGTGTGAGAGTCAAAGGTGATGGACGAGTGATGTGTCAACACATGGCACAATTTCATTTGCTGATTTTACATCACTATTGTAAATCAACAATCATTAGAAAATTTTAAAGGGAGAGATTCACCATTGTAATTAATATTTTTAGTGATTATTTGCTAGGATTCACCACTGTGATTATTATTTTTACCAATTATTCATTAAGATTCGCCAATATTTTACAATTTTTTTAAAAAATGTGCATAGATTCACTAAGAAAATTAATATATTTTTTCAAATAAAAGGAAAGATTCGCGAGGATTTTACACCTTCACCAAGGGGGGTTTCTTGAAGTTATCCCTGTTTGAAAGCACAAGTGGCTGACTTGACAACATACATCCAACAATGGTCATCGGTCAAAGAGCTCCCTACCATGTCCTCATCAGAACTACCTCTACTACTGTCCAAGGATCACATTGACTAGTTGGAGAAAAGAAAGAATTGGATGAAGGCCATAGAGGATTGGATCTAACAAGTCCTAGTCTACGATGGACATATGGGCATAAGCTGCATTATTAGGATAACCAACAAGTTCCTAGATGTGCAAAGGATACTCAAGGGAATAAAGAAGTTTTGTACTGACTTCCCTGAGCTATACAAGATTACGTATCCCAAACTTGAGGCTATTCTCAAGATACCTGATAAATCCTGGGAGAAGGAGTTTTCTTTGGAAAAAGGTGATCATTGGCTCATGGAGACATGGAGGCTAAGCTTGAACCATAGAAAGGAAGTGTTGGAATGAGTGCTTTGTGAGGTGGAGTTGGATATTGACTGGGTCAAGGAAATATGACAGCCCGCGAAGAATATCTGAGACTGATGACAAATTTTGATGTGCCCGCTATTGAGTTGGATCCAAAAAAGATAAAGTTGTACTTCCATAAGAAGATGGAAAATGGGATCATAGATGCAATGACGCTGGATTTCATGGGTTTTGCTACACATGCTTTCACTCAATCCGAGTAGGTAGTAAAGAACATGCGGAAATGTGATAAAGATTGGGATGAGATTACAAGCAAGTCTAGGAAGTATAATTTCCAAGTGATTCAGTCAGATATATTGGAATGGAACAAGCTCTAGGCATTGATCATAAAGTTTGTGGCATACGCCACCGTGAAGAGGAATGAGGGAAATCCCATAATTGATGATGAATTCCTCACCAAGTAGTTGCTACAAAAGGAAATCAACAAAAAGACAAAAGAGCTACAGTGTTGCCACATAGGGAAAAAATAGGCTAAATGACAAAATATAATTTTAAATTGCAATATATTTGGGGGTAGGTGAAACCCTAATTTGTAGTGAATCTTAGCCACACAATGCAAATCAATCTTGGTCATTCATTTTTCTTTTTTGACAATATAAATAGGGGGTCTCCTCTCATTTTGAAGAGGGAGTTGAGTTGTTGTAATGGCATGCTACTAGAATTTTAATATAAATTCATTGACTTGGTGGATTCTTGAGTTCCTCTTGCATGTTTCATGATTCTTCTTCTCTTAGTTAGTGAATTAGAGTAGATTTACTTTGTTGTTCTTTATGTTTTACTTTGCTTTAGTAGTTTAGTTAATGGTGTGCATTGATGGGTAGGTGCAAGAAGTTGGGTCCACAAAATGTTCAGAAAGTGGGCGTGTTTTTCCTAATTTTTAGAATTTGTCACAATTGGAATTAAAATTTGAAGCACTTACACATTGAATCTTTAAAAAGTTCAGTAATAAAAAATTTAATATTTTGAGTCTATTTTTCAAATATGTAATTTATTCTAATACATAAATGATACAAAATAATTTTTAATACGCTATATAAAAATCACTTTTTTAGGACCATACCATGCACGTGTACGAACACCATAATTTGACATAAAGAAAAGTATTTTTCTAATTCCTTTTGGGGAAAGATGTATCTTATAATGAAGATTGATGAGGATATTTTTTATAATCTTTTTCATAATAATTTTTTATTTATTAAATTTTTATTGGCTGTAATTTTTGGTTTTTAAAACCCTTTTGTACGAACACCATAACTTGACCTAAACTTATCAGTTTTTGAATTTTATTTTTTCCATTGTGTAAATAATTGTTTCTAGATTGATGCCATATAATTTTTTAACACGAAAATTAAAAAAAATAAAAGTTATTAAAAAATACAAAAACTTGACATTTTGAGTTTATGGACCTCTTTCCTCATATATTAATTATAAAATAGAAAAAATAATTAAATGATAAAAAATTACATATTTGAAAACCATAAATTGTCATATATAATGGGTTTTAATTTCATAAAACAATTTTAAAAGTAATCATTATCTATATTGCCAAATTAATTTTTTTCTCTTGAAATTTCCATGACCTTGTACTTCTAGGTCTAAGCCTTTAGTGTTAGGTTATAATACCTTTTCTAAGCCTAAACCTAAATGAAAAACATGTGTTGTGAGTTTCAAACCTTTTGGAACAAGTACCCACTTCAAAATGGGTACCTATTTTAAAAAATGAATGGGGATTTGTTTTAAAGTTGAAAAATGACACTTCCCTTGAATGTGAACCAAACTTCTTGCACTTACCCTGATGTTGTAGAATTCTATTGTGTGTTGGAAACCTTCCTTGTCCATACTTTTTGTTGTTTATCATTGATAAATAGTTGTGTAAAGTTAGTTTGGGAATAAATTGAAAGCTGCACTAAATTTATATCTTTTATTCATGCTTTTGGTGAATGAATGGTCGAATATCTGTAGTCCTTAGAAGGTTGGACTAGTTTCATGAGACTGTGAAGTAATCTGGTTGAGTGGAACTCAGTTTTAGGAAGGTTGTTTATAGTAGGGTCCTCCATTATCACTGTTCATTGCTAGTTTAAGGTCTAGAAAAATCCTCCCTTCCCCGCCCTTTTTCCTTTTTTTTATAGTGAATTTGAACAAGGTTCATTGCACATTGTAAAGCCAAATCTGAAGCTGAAATAGGAGTTCTAGGCTATTGTTTTAACCTACAACAACAATGCAACAACTTTCCCATCTTAAGAACTCTATTAGAAGATCCAATTCCCCTTCAACTTAACTCACGTAAGTCTGCCCTGTGATTACCAACAAGATCACATCAAAGAAACTGAGACATTCCAAGCAAGTCATGACCTGACACTCAAGAGACCTTGGGGTGATTTTCAGCAATTTTTTGTTGGACACTGCCTTTCAAGAGAGGTAGTGCACCTATGCACTACCTGTGTTGAGAAAGTGATAAAACACACATAAACATAACCCATACTCAATGAAATTAGTAAACAATGCTTCAAATATTCAACCAAAAATCATGAAAACATAATTCAAAGATAATGAAACCAAGTAGAGCATTCAAACCTTCAATCCCATTGTGGGTTGATTATAATTTGTGATGTGAATTTCTCAAATTTTTCATAATCCATGATTGAAAAAGCTTAATTGAAGATGTGATTCACAAAAGGATGCTCAAATATTCAAGATTTCTCAAGAATCCAAGTGGGCCCAAGCTCATGAAAACTATGAATGACTTTCATGAATGAATGAGTTGTTTTATATATTTGAAGATTTTTGATCATTGGTGGAGATTGAATTTGAAGATCAATGGATGAGAGGAAATCAAGGAGATCAAGGAAGATCAAGTGTGGAGGATGAATGAGAGCCCAAAATATCCCTATTTTCATGGAAAATTGGTTGAAGATATTTTGAACTGGAGGGAATTAGATATTTGAATTTGAATTGGGAATATTCTTTATGCAAGTTAGAGGAAAATTAGGGAATTAAATAATTATAAAAATTATTTAATTATGAGGATGAGAGAGAATTAGGATCTTTAATTAAATAGTTGGAAATCATTTAATCAAGTGGGATAGAGGGAAACTTGAATTTAATCAAATAATTAGAAATCATTTAATCAAATAGGAGAATTAATGAGAAAATGATGAAAAATGATGAATTATTCAAATAACATTAATTATTCAATTAATAGAGAAAAATGATGAATTTAATCAAATCATTGAGAATTATTTAATTAAATTGGGGAAATAGGGGATAGTGAAGAAAAGGATGAAAATGATGAAATTGAGATCTGTGATACGTTAAATTTTTTTTAGGTGTCTATAGTATCAATTTATTGTGTAATAGTAGATGGATATGTAATAGGTTGAGTGTTAATTTCTAACTATATTCCTTAAAAAATGCTAGTAAAAATGGTCAGACATTATGAATATCATGTACATTAAAGGTTAAAAAACATATAATGAAAAAGGTATAAAATGATCCATATTAGAGTCTGACCAAAATAAAAAGGTATAAAATGATCCATATAATGAAAAACATAAAGTACCCTCTCTTTAATAAAAGAATATAATATATTCAACCTTGGTTACATGGTTTTGTTTAATAACTTGTGTATAAATATTAAGATCCTTGATGTATTTAGGAAGGGATGCCAATGCCAAGAATTGATTGTAATCCATGGTGAAATACTTACGTATGAAGGTCAAAAAGTGGAGGAATCCAAAATTGGTGAATTCTAACCAAGATAAAGAACCTAGGTGAAACACTAAGAGAAGAAGGAGAGGGTATGTGCAGGATCATCATGGAAAAAATAGGCCCTTAAGTGGTGAAAAATTTAGAAAAATCAGAGTTAGGCAACTTGATGTAAAAATTTGAATAAGTTATCTATATTATTTCAAAAATATGTAAGAATAGAATTTGTAGCAAATTGAATGTAGTTTCTAAACTACTAGGTTTGCTTTTTTTTTAAAATCTATTTGGTAAAAATTTGAAATTTCAATGTAGTAGTACCTAAATTTTAGGGAAAAAATAAGAAGTAGGTGTATGTCTAACCACCCTAACCATAATAAAATGATAATATTTTAGATTTAAGTAGATGAATCATGTCCCAATGTTATGCATATTTTTTTGTAATTTTTTTCCAAGTAAATAATTAATTATGATTTTTTTATTAAATATTTAAAAAAATATAAAAACTCGTATGTCTGACCACCCTAACTTGGTCAAAAATTCATGAAATTCATTTTTTTTTTTTAATATTATAGTATACAAAGCATATAATGTGACAAATTTTTTAGATTAAAAAAATGTGATATTGTATGAAAACTATAGATGTTTTTCAATCAGCGTATCAATTAGGACTTTAGTCATATTTAAAATAGAAAATGAATAATAATTATTTATTAAATTCAAAATAAAACGTAATTAATATTGGTGGAAAGCTGGGAATCTCCTTTAAAAACCCTTTTTTGTTTCATCAATTATTGGTAAAAAAGAAGTCGTCAGCCACATACCCATCATATCACCACTTTTTGGCCCATCACGATCCTGCACATACCCGAGAAATAAAATATGAAAAAAGGGAATATTAGAGAGAAAAATATTTAAAATTAAAAAATTAAAATTCTAAACTTAGGGGATATACATGAAAGTATTAGGTTCACCGATTTATATAGAGATAAAAAAAATCCTACAAATATCTAAAGGGAAATTAATTAATAAATAACATGTGTAATCATCAATTAACATTCTAGCTATAAGGAATTCAATATGATAGTATTGGAGCCTAAAATTTCATGCAAATTTTAGTTTCCCATATGTGAAAAATTGGTTTTGGCACTCAGAAGTAAAGTTAACAAATCTGCTTATGTGGCTCATTTTGAAAAATCATATATTTGGATTTGTTCATTTTTATGCCAAACCACTTTGCAAACATGTTTTTCTAACATATGGGAGTATGCACGCCAGTTTTCAGCTTCATATGATCAGTTATGACAAAGTTTCATAGGGCCAAGTTTAAGGGTTTTTGAAAAAATCTGCTGTCAGTACAGTGAAAAATCTGTTAAAATGATCAAATTTGGGGATGAATATTAAGCAAATGGATGATGATAATGAAAAATTAATTGGTGGCTTCAATTCTCTACTCCAAAGTATACCTCCATAGCAATTTTCAGGTCTCCAGGGCATCATTTGATATTTTTGCAAAGCCACAACCAAATGAATTTTACACAGTTTGGAAACTGCATTTCTAGAACAGCTACAACATGGTCAACTTTGGTGTTTGATATTTCATGAATGGAGATGGTTGGTGAAAAAGAATCTTGTACACATGTTAACCATGACTAAATGAGATAATATCCAAATTTATAGCTTCTCAAGATCAGATTTGATATTTTTTCAAAAGGGGCAAATGGAGGGTTATAATTGAGCTTGACAGTGGTAATTTTCAGAAAATGTTGAGCAAGCAACTTTGGAAATTTATAGTTTGCAATTCTGAAAACTTCATACCAAACCATTTACCAAGCATACTCTCCTATCAAAACTTAACATGTATGTGAATTTTCATGGTCGTTGGATAAGTTTTGGTATGTTTTTAAATTGTTTTGCGATCGCCTCGGGCTAGATTTGGCGCTCTGAAAAAGTTGCAAATTTTGAAATTCTAAGGATGACCCAGTTAGTGTTTTGGCCTCAAATATCTCCAGTTTAAAATTCATTGGATTCTGAGGTCATTTGGTGCACTAATTTAAAATTTCATTTTTCTCACTACATGCTCCAACAGGGTCAGTTTACAAAGGAAGTACTTTGATTTGGTGAGCTATTCAAAATCCATGAGAAAACCACTTCCAAAATAATTGATCATAGTCCCTTGAAAATTTTCATGGCTCTAGGATGCTCCATGTGCCCGCGGTGAAATTAATTTATTTGCTCTCCAGCTGAAATTAAAAAATTCTTTCTTAAGTTTTAAAGTTCAAATGACATATATTTTAAAAAATTATGTATGTTTTAAAATGAATATGGATGCTTTCAAAACCCTAAATATTTCAGTGTTTTATAAATTTTAATCTTTGTAAAATATTTGAAAAATAAATAAGCAATGAAGAAATTTATCGGCAAGAGAAGGGAGCTCGGAGTAAGTTTTCTTGAGTGAATATGTCACGCCGATGAAAATATTATTTTGAGGAATATAAAATTCATGTTTTTACTAAGGGGTTATAAGGTAAACAATTATTTTACCCACAAAAGCATATTGGGTAAAATTTATAAAATATTTGCACGGGGAGTTGAGATATTTTCACCAACTGGATATATAATTATTTTACCCAAATGAATGATTTAAATCAGGTGAAATATTTCAATCAAACAAAATAAACTGGAATATTTTTCACCAACGGAATTACAAGAGTGAATAAATTATTATTACAAGAAGGGTGTATTTTATTGGGTAAAAAATAGTAACGAAGATTTAAAGTAATAATCATGGTGTGATTATTTTAATAAAATTGCAATCTTGGTTTTTCACTGAGAGGTTATTCAAAGTACAAATGTTTTTACTGAGGAGTAAAACATTCTCTAGGGAGTTAAAATCATTTGAAGAGTCATGGAGGGGATAATTATTTTACACAAGGATTATTTTATTTTGAATAAGCCAGAGATTTTCCACCAAAAGGATTAGTGAAGATTGTTAAGATCTCAAAAGTATTGCAAAATGATGATTATTATTCACGAAGACACAAGGATGAATAAAATATTTAATTTGTCGATAAGGAAACTAATTAAATATTTTATTTCCCTGAGAACAATTAAACAAAGAGTTGCACCAAAAGGAAGAGTTGCACCAGATGGATGTCATGAAAGGTTGTAACCCTAAAATAATGTATATATGTCAAATGAAATCAAAAGGAAAAAGATTATATTTAAGAGAAATAAGTAGGTTAGGTAGTTGGATAGGTGAACTGTTGCCAAAATAAATATCATTATGTACATTGTAAAATATTTTAAAATTATATAATGGAGAAGAATACATTTATCTAGAGATCCAATTATGGTATCAATTGTTTGTCGAATTTATTGAAAACATTATTTGGTTGTCTCCAAGGTTGTCATTTCTTAATTATTTAAATTGAAATATCAAGGATATTCTTGAATTTATCAAAGCACACTTGTTGTTCTTGTCTAGTTCAATTAACTGGTTCCTACAAGACATGATTAAATCTTTTTGATTAATCACAGTAATTTGGAAAAGGACATTTGGATCATTAAGAAAAATTTGATAATTATACTCTTGCACATTTACACAAGTTGTAAATAGTCACAAGTGCCAAGCAATTTGAATTATAGCCATTAAGTAAGTCACCCATTATACAGATCTTGACTCCATTAGCCCAACATAAGTAGGCACTGGTCACACCATTCACATCTTAGAATTTTATAAAATCTTATTAAAACATTCACATTTCAAGTTCAATATTAGGAATATGAGTATTCAGTAATCTTTCATCTATTACACTTTGTGCCATCATAATAGATCCATCAATTTAGTCAATTCATACAACTTTAAGTCTGCTTTATTCACATAGGTACACCCACCTAGGTTTGGCAACACCTATAGAGTAGAAGGTTCAAACCATTTGGCCTTGTCTATTACCCTAAAACATACCAAGTGTTTGGCAACCTCTTGAGGTATTTTTCCTTCATTTTTTAGAGCTAACAAATTGGCGACTCTGCTGGGTACAAACATCAAAAAATATGGTTCCAGCCTTTCCATGTAAAGAGTCAATATAAATTTCACATTTGGAGTGAGGAGATTCCATTGGGGAGAATAAAAAATAATTTTAAAGAATCATTTTCCTACTTTTGGAAAAGTAGGTGGCGACTCTGGAAAAAAATTGATGAAAAATGTTTGACAACTTTATGGAAAAACCTTTGAATGAGCTACGTGATGAATTAAACAAAGTGAAAGAAGAACTAGCTGAGAGCAAGAGAGAATTACTTCAAAATCTGAGTGAATTGGGTATCTTTCCTGCTTTAGACACACCACAATATATACCATTCTTCGATGAGGAAGGATATTCAAATGCAAGTGGTCCTTGGATTCTACAAGCGCTTCATAATATAATTCAGAATTTTCACAATGAAGGTAATGCACTTTGTTCACAACAAGATATTTATTCACCACAACCATCAAAGGAAGTAAATGCTTATCCAGTCCCTCCTGGACAAAGATTGGTAAGTTATCAAGATTTTCAATGTGATCAATTTCAAGTGCAACACAATTCTAGTCCACTTGGAAATATCAGTCAGAATTTGCAGCAAGGTACGTATCAGAACCAACAATCTAAAAATGATGAATGTGTCAAAAATCTTTTGGAGGCCCTTCTTGACATAAGAAGAAATAGAGTAGAATCTGGGCATTCTTTGATTTGCATAATGTTAGAAATTTGTATGCAAATGCCTATGAATTACAGGTGTAACGCCATAGAAAAGTTGCACAATAGAAAACAAGAGATTAGAAGCAAACATGCAACACTAAATCTAAGATGCAAATCTAAATGTTAAGCAACAAAGTACATAGGAAAGTAAAACGTAAACAAAACTAGAACAATCTCAGCAATTTCGAACGTATTTCCATGATTCATCTTGATTGCCCTTCTCCATTTTGCTTGTGTAGTATAATTGCCCTCATATTTCTTGTAATTCGTGCAAGTATAGCCTAATATAATGATTAGCAAAATATCGAAGATTCAAGACAAAGTGCTCTCAAAAGTCATAAGATTTTGCGAGAGAAATTGGAATGAAGAATGACAAATCAACTTATAGAAAATTGATTATTCGAACGACAGGCCAAGATTGAAAGACCAACAGACGGTTGAGATCGACTGATTAGACATGCATTCTGATAATTGTTAGTAGTGACATGAGTGATACAAACTAGAAATAGAATTAAAGATTAAATAAATGATTTAATCTTTAGTTCGGCATTCGAAAACATAAGAAATATCTTTGCATGACAAAGATGAAAATTGATTATAACGACTCTCTGTTCGAATGCACGCACAAGATTTAGTTAATTAAATAAGAATATTTAATTAATCCGCATGTGCACACAAATGAGTTAGAACTGGACGATTGAATGATCTGATGAAGAGATTACTCGAGACAACCACTCAGACATCAAATGAAGAGTTAACTGAGCGATTAAAATAGATGTCGAGTCGAGTAAAAGTGAATACTTAGATAACTCACATAATTATCTAAAATATAGAGGAATGCGTTAAAATAGAATTAATGAATTAAATAATTCATTTAATTCAAGACTCGATAATTGAAGAATAATTAAATAAATAATATTTATTTAATTAAATGATGAAGGGATTTTAAATGAATAATTAAATAAATAATGAATTTATTTAATTATAGTTGAAATATGATAAAGAATAAATTAAATAAGAATTTATTTAATTTGACAAGATGGATAAGGTTAATTAGTAACATAATTAAATAAAAAGCGTTTATTTAATTAATTAGATAGAATAAAGAAAAGTGTGAATTAATTAAATAATTAAGATTATTTAATTAATAGAAGAAATAAAAGAAGATGAATTAATTAAATAATTAAGATTATTTAATCAATAGAAGAATTAATGTTAAGATGAATTAATTAATGTTAAGATGAATTAATTAAATAATTAAGATTATTTAATCATGACCATGAAGAATAAGAATTATGAAGAATATTGAAGTCGCAGGCCTAAAGCAAATTTCGATGTCTACATTTGCCCCTCTTTGATACAATGTCACTTAGGCATTCTGTCAAAGAAAATCGATAAGAAATATGCCCCAGTAATGCTCCAGATTAGAATAGGTGAAGGTATGCCCCCTCGGGAAAATTGACAAATTTTCAAAAGGTGCAGAGAAATTTGGAAATGCTCCCGATTAGTCCATAGGATAGGTAGAAATGCAGTGGAGTGGACGGAATGGAGTTCGGAAATGGGAGGGACGGGTACGAGATGATGAAAAATGGAAGTTTACATGGCCAGTAGGACAGTAATGCCACCTAAGCCCTAGGTATATATTGGAATAGGGTTGAAAAACTATTCATTTGCACCCACCTAGCTTAGAAATTTGAAAATTTGCTCTGAATTTCTAGCGAGGATGTCTCCAGTTCCAACCACTCACCATCGCGTATACAGGATTTGGACATTCCAGAGACCAGCCGGCGTGGACCCCCCGGTATGGACCTAAAACTTGCCTTTTGAAATTTTTTACTTTTTGCGCATTTTAATGCATTTATGGTAGATTTTGCATATGCGTCACTTTAGTTAGGAGCCACATATGCATGTGCGAACGACACATGTGTATGCGGAAAACTGCATTTGTAATTTAACGCCGGTCGGTTAGAATAGGTTTTCTGCGGTTAACTGCATTTGTTGATTTCTGCAACGCATTTGATTTTTTTGAATCGCATTTGTATTAGAATAGCCACATGTGTAAATTTAGAAATGCATGTGAATTTTCTGCACCGCATATTTTATTTTGCAACGCATTTGACTTTTGTGTGACGCATGTGATTTTATGAGACGCATTTGTAATGTAATGACGCATATGAAAAAGAATGACCCATGTGCAAAAGAACGTCGCATTTGCATTTCATGTAGTATAATCATGTTGCACTAGAATAGATAATTGAGGCTAACATGAGGCATGTATAATGTTGTTGCAGGTTGTATTAGACACGATATACACACGAGAGTCTAGACCCACCACCTTCTGATTCAGAGACAGCTTGCGGCCGCCCGAGCAATGGACTCTATGGCATTTGGGTTTGTTGTATGTGACCGATATGCCCCAGATTCGGGCAAATCGGGGGCTACTGACAGCATTATGTGAGAGGTGGCACTCGGAGACATCATCCTTCCACCTACCAACTGGAGAGGCGACAGTGACATTAGAGGATGTGTATAGGATACTTAGACTACCGATTAGAGGCACACAGGTGGTCTATGATACTCAGAGGGGGATCGCTGAGATGTGCAGATATTACCCCCATGCCGACGTTAGATAGCTAGGGGTTGATGACTATGAGATTAGGTGGCGGGTGTTGGCCCAGAGATATAGACAGTTGGATTGTCTAGTAGCGACATTGATAGGCAGTATAGTACTGCTTGATCGCCGAGGTCATGGGTTTCCTGTGGGATGGGGGGAGATGTTAGTGGGCATGCTTGAGTGGCGAGTTGTATATGCCTGGGGTTCCTGTCTACTTGGGATGTTGTACTTCCACCTACATGACATTGCCTATAGAGAGGCACAGTCGATGAGCTGTGGTACCATGCTCCTGATGGTATGGGCATGGGAGCATATTGCTATTTTTAGACCACCTATTACAGTAGACCTACCTCATGGAGCGCCATACGCCTTTCATTATGCGGGGGCGACCACACAACATCATATTGGAGACACAGACTACTTCAGACACACTATAGATACAATGCAGGAGTTCACATGGAGACCATACCTGGGCTGCGAGGTGTGGTCAGATGAGGGTGAGCACTTGCCATTTTGTCGACAGGCACAGTACTTGGTGGGATGAATAGTGTCTCATGTACATATTATAGTGCGACAATCGCTAGACCGGGTTTTGAGACAGTTTGGAGAGGTACAGGATGTACCTCGAGGGAGAGCAGAGTTTGCTAGGTCCTCATGAGAGGTCCTGCTATGGGGGCCAGTGATTCCAGTGGCCACGGCAGAGGCAAAGATTGATGGTCTACAGGAACTTCCATGGGGATGGAGGGACGGACCACGCCCGAGTACGATCAGTGGTGGGCAGCACATAGGCCGATCCCCTTCACAGACCCAGATCAGCCAGCACCGATAGAGCGGCGTGGGCAGGTCCTAGAGGAAGACGAGGCAGAGGGAGAGGCTGAGGAGACAGAGGAGGCCATGGTGATGGAGGGGATGATGGCAGAGGTGGATGGCGTGGAGGTAGGAGAGGGAGGCGTGGTCAGCGGGGATGAGGACCAGCCTTGTCACCGATCCAGGAGGAGGGAGGAGGAGAGGAGGATGTGGCTATGTTAGATGTGGCCAGAGGTGGAGAGGAGGATGTAGCCAGAGGTGGTGAGGATGAACAGTTGGCGGAGGTAGTTATACCAGATATCCCAGAGATCCCGACAGAGGGGGAGGTAGGTGCCGAGGAGGCAGGCAGAGAGGAGGCAGAGATTGACGCTCTGGGGCTGTTAGGTGCCTACCAGGAGGACGATGAGGAGGAGGATGATCACGAGAGGGAGATTTGAGATCAGATCCTGGAGGAGCTAGACGAGGAGGAGGATGGGAGAGACAGGGCCCGACAGGATGAGACAGAGGCAGAGGAGCCCGACACAGATATATTGCGAGCCCAGGTTGCCTCCTTGGAGGAGCAGATGAGAGTATGGATGGCCGAGAGGGATGCCTATCAGATGGAGAGGGACAAAGCCTTGATGGACAGAGATCAGGCCATAGCCCGGCGGCAGGAGACTAAGCAGAGGTTCACAGAGCTTAGAGCATTATGCACAGGACCATCAGCTGCATTTTCCAGAGAGTTGGTCAGAGCCAGAGAGAGGGAGAGATACTACCAGGACCTATATGAGGTAGAGGTTCCCCCAGAGAGATGGGCTCCTAGTTTTTCAGCGGCACATAGTAGCAGGTCCCAGACCAGGACCCACACACGGACAATGAGTATAGAGGGAGTAGATTAGCCACGTAGAGCAGGGCCATATGATAGACCTCCTTCAGCGCAGAGATCCGCAGGTTCACATCATCATTCCCCCACACACTCCTGGCATGATGGCAGTGGTAGCTCAGGATAGGGGTACCGTTTATTGAGACACTATATTTTGATCCTATATCCTGCGGGCTTCCATGTATTATTGTTACATTATGACATTGTGATGTGACACATTTGAGTGATATATATATATGATTTTGGTGGCGATTCTCATGATATGCATTTCTATGTATTGATTATGCAATATTTATTCCTACATGTGATGTTTATATGATATGCCTATGTGATGGATGAGTATATGTATTTTATGGTGTTTATGCAACTAATGAAATAATGTTGATTCTATATGATGTATGCAATTTATGATTATGGGATGCAATATGATGTGAATATTTATGATGGATACTACATGTATGTTATACAGATGTAATGTGATGCATGTATTTACAGTTGCTTCGTACATGGAATGCTTATAATATGCTTATCATATGTATGGCTGTTGATGATTATCTATTATGCCATGATGATCTAGATAAAACCTATGCCTATATGTATGAATGTTTCTAACAAGTATGTTGATGCAGGATGATATATAATGTTTTGTGTCACAGGACTCCGTCACAATGCAAGAAAGAAGAACTGTTAGTGTTGAAAGAAAGATCGTCAAAGAATGAAGGAGAGAAGATAAATGTTAGTATTAGGAATCTTCGATATTTTGTCGTATCACAAAAGGTATTGCACTTTATCATCATTGGGCGGGACTAATAAAAGTGGAGAAAAACACCATGATGACATAAATCAAGGTGTGCAAGTTCATCCACTTGCTAATAACAGACAATCGCAGACAAGGATTGTCATTAACTCATACTAAGGACACAAGTTGCCCCAGTCTTTTTGTCAGGACAAACCACAGACAACAAACAAAGTAAAAGACAGGTCATGAGATGTCATTGCTCCTCTAAATCCTTCATGGGACATCCTTGAGGAAACTAGCAACATGACTCAAAATAAAAATTAAAAGACAGTCGACATACAGCAGTCAAAGAAAATAGAATTCTAATACATCGTTGCTTCTCTAAATCCTTCATAGGACATCCTTGAGAAAGCTAGTAACATAATTCCTAGTCATCAATTCAAGATAAATGATAAGATAAATAAGCCATAAAGTCAATAAGCCAATAAAATATTTGCCAAAACGTGATCTTGTTGTTTGATTTGTTTGATTGATAAAAGGATTGATTGATAGAGCCTAGTTTCAGGAGATACACATACTGGATAAGACTGTGAGTCTGGTTTCGATGTTATGACTATCTATATAAGGCATGACAAAGCCTGGTTTCAGAAAGACATGTATCATATAAGACGTTGAGTCAGATGCCATTGATGTGATAACCTATGTAAGGCTATGTTTGATTGTTTGACCTTGTCGATTATGCAGGAAGGACTCATCCTATATAAGACATAGGTTGTTTTGATAACGTCTGTTTCCAAGAAGGGAACATCCTGTAGCAGACTGTAGTTGATCTGTTTTGATTGTTTTGTTTGGAAAGTTGTTTGATTTGACTTAGAGATATTGCTGACTTGTTCACCAGATTGATGCATGACTTGATATGAAGTGTTGACAATTGACTGCGCGCGACGATAAACCCTAAAGGACTGACCTAGTGCAGCCTCGGGGGCTCATCGATTGATGGCCTTGGCTACGTTGTACACGCAGAGACCTCGTAGTTCGACTTGACTTGACCAACAAGACTGACTACAAATAGAAGACGTGTGTGAAAGTGAATGTGACGAACCCTAATGGACTGACCTAGTGCGGCCTCGGGGGCTCATAGCTTGATGGCCTTGCCTACGTTATACACGTAGAGACCTCGTAGTTCGACACGACCAATGACCTTGTCATATAGACATATGGATTGAATTATGAATTTATACAGACAAACCTAAATGGATTGACCTAATGCGGCCTCGGGGGAACATCGGCAGATGGCCTTGCCTACGTCCAGTCACAGAGGCAACATAGTTCGACAAACGACTAAGACTGACAAGTGCGACTGACTCTGACTCTATTTTTGGATTTTTGAAATGTTTTGATTTTTTTGTCTTTTTGAAGTTTTCCGATGTTTTTGTGTTTTCTCAGGTCATTTTGCGATGTTTTTGTGGATTTTCCATGGTTTTACGTCTTCAACATAGCCAATGTAAGAACCAATATGACACATGTCAAGTGTCTGCCCCCAGTCGAGTATAAGACCAATTGATTAGAATAGGGTAAAGTGGGGGATATGAAATGCACTCGATGTCAATCGTTTCAAGTTATGGGAAAGACTACCGCTTATTAGGAATGATATAGACAAGCGATGGACATGAAAGATAAGGGAGATGTACAGGGATAGGTAGTACGTACAAGGATAAGGGATATAGATAGGGAAGTGGACTATGTACCGGGGTGGATACTATGTACAGGATCATGGACTATATACAATGATAGGGACTATGTACAAGGTAGATTAGAATAATAGTGGACAAAGGAGCAGAGTTGAGTACACATGGCGCTTGTTTGCCAGGTTTTCACCATGGTACCTATCCAAAGCGCCACCGAAGTGGTTTTCACTATTGGATGAATGATTTGTCTTTACTATTTTCCAGATTATCTAGTTTTTTTGGTGTTACCAAGACGCCTGTTTGCTAGGTTTTCACCTTGATAACGATTTTTGTGATTTTATGATTTTTTTATATTTTTGCTAATTAAGACAAAGGCTCGTAGAAGCTATGCGTAGAACCTCTTCAGATGCATACTATTGATTGGTGAGGACAATGGTTCCCCTTCAGGAGTAGAGAGTTGGTACACTCCTGATCCAAAAGCTTCTGTAACAATATAAGGTCCTAACCAGTTAGGTTCAAACTTTCCTGGTTTGTCTCTTTCTGCTTGATTCTTTAGATTCTCCATTAAAACCAGGTCACCAATGTCAAAGTTTCTATTCAAAACCTTCCTGTTATAGCTACGACGAAGGCGATTTTGATATGCTTGGAGATGGTCTAGTGCCTTCTATCTTTGCTCATCTAGGAATTCTACCTCATGGAGTCTTGACACTCAGTACTCTTCATCATCAATGCGGCCTTTCAGGGATACCCTTAGGGAAGGAATCTCGACCTTAATAGGCAAAATGGCTTCAGACCCAAAAACAAGTGAATATGGGGTAGCACCAGTGGGAGTATGGATACTTGTGCGATAAGCCCATAAGGCAGGGTTAAGCTGTAAATGCCAAGCACGACCAGCATCAGTGACAGTCTTCTTGAGGATTCTAATGATGGTCTTGTTAGGTGCCTCTACTTGGCCGTTACCTTGTGGGTAGTATGGAGTAGAAAAGTGATGCTGCATATGAAATTCATCACACAGATGGCAGACTTCTTGATTCTTAAATGGGCGACCATTATCAGTGATTATGGATTGAGGGACACCATACCAATAGATGATATAGTTCAGGATAAATCTAGAAATCTGTGTGCCGGTAATATATGTCATGGGAATGGCTTCAATCCACTTCGTAAAGTACTCAATGGCAGTGATAATGAACTTGTGTCCATTAGATGATGTGGGGTGGATCTTACCTATGAGGTCGAGTCCCCATTAGGCAAAGGGCCATGGTGACGTGATAGGACGGAGCTCCTGTGCTGGGGCATGTATCAAATCTCCATAAACTTGGCATTGGCGGCATTTTGTTACAAAGACATATGAGTCTTTTTCCATAGTAGGCCAGTAATAACCCAGTCTCATAATCTTTTTGGCTAAGGTAGGACTGCTAGAATGGGAACCACATATACCCTCATGCACCCCACGCAAGGTTGCTTGTGCTTCAGTAGAATCAAGACATCTCAGTAGGGTATTATCTAAGGCACGTCTATATAAGGTGTCTCCGACGATGGTGTATTTGGCTGACTTGCGGAGGAATGTCCTACGTTGGTTATTAGATAGGCCAATGGGTATGACTTCGGCATGAAGGTAATCATAGATTTCTTTGTACCATGGGGATTCAGGACCAACGATGTCACACACCATTTCAAAATCTGGGATATCGTAGGCTGGGACCAAAAGCTATTCCACCAAGAACTCAAACTTAGGCACGTTGTTAGGAATATCAAGAAGTGATGCAATTGTAGTCATAGCGTCTGCTGCCCTTTTTAAAACATGAGGTATTTGATGAAATTTGACTTTGTCAAAGTACTCTTTAAAGCTATCATCCATGTGCTTGTATGGAGCAAGCTTCTCATCCTTAGTCTCATAATCATCATTTATCTATCTGATTACCAGTTGGGAATCGCCATATACCTGTAGGTTCTTAATTTTTCACTTGACTGCCATACGTAACCCTGTCACTAGAGCTTCATACTCTGCCATGTTGTTAGTGCATGGAAATGCAATCCTAAATGACTTAGGGATGGAATCACCCTGTGGTGTGATAAATAGTATACCAACCCCTGAACCATGATTTGTATGTGAGCCATCAAAGTACAGTTTCCATGTTATGTTTGTGTCAAATGTGAATATGAACTCATCAGGAAAGTCTGCAACTAATGGGTGATCTGCCTGTATGGGTGCGTCAGCTAACTAATCAGCAATGACCTGTCCTTTAATAGCCTTTCTTTCGACATACTAGATATCATACTCACTAAGTATCATAACCCACTTGGCCAGTCGCCCTGTTAATGCTACCTTGTTGAGAAGATATTTTAGCGGGTCTATTTTAGAAATCAACATTGTTTGATGATTTAACATGTAGTGCCTCAATTTTTGGGTAGCAAATACTACTGCAAGACAGACACGTTCAATGTTACTATAGTTGAGCTCATAACCTACCAAAGTCCGACTGATATAGTAAACTGCCCTTTCATGACCTTCATCATCATTCTATGCAAGCAATGCTCCAAGTGATGAATGGGTTGCTGTAATATAACGAATCAATGGTCTTCCTTCAACAGGTGGCATTAAGACGGGTGGTGTGAGTAAATATTCTTTAATCAGTTGAAAATATTCTCCACACCTAGTTGTCCATACAAATGGTACTCCTTTCTTAAGAAGATGTTGAAAAGGATGTGTCTTATCTGCTAATTGCACTATAAATCTTCTGATAGATTGTAACCTTCCTTGTAGTGTCCTTAGTTGACTAAGATTGGTGGGTGGAGGCATATCCATAATTTCTTTCACCTTAGCAGGATCCACTTCAATACCTCGTCTAGAAATGATATAACCTAACAACTTTCCTGACTTGACTCCAAACACACATTTCTTTGGATTGAGTCTCACTTTATACTTTTCCAGCCTCTGAAATATCTTGTCTAAAACCTGTAGATGTTCTTCCCTTGTCTTAGATTTTGCAATAAGGTCATCGACATAATCCTCCATAAGAGTGTGCATTAGATCATGAAAGATAGTAGTCATGGCACGCTGATAGGTTGCTCCTACATTCTTGAGTCCGAAGGACATAACATTCCAGCAATACGTTCCCCAAGGAAAAGTGAAAGCTATCTTAGGTTGGTCTTCAGTAGCAATTCCGATTTGGTTATATCCTGAAAATCCGTCCATAAGGGACAACATCTCATATCCTGCTGTCATGTCAACTATCATGTCTATGTTAGGAAAAGGGAAGTCATCCTTAGGAGAAGCTTTGTTGATATCTCTAAAATCAGTGTAGATGCGGATGCCCCCAGTTGGTTTAGTGACTGGTACAAGATTGGAAATCCAATCTGCATAGTCAATAGATCTGATGAAACCAACGTCTAAGAGTTTCTTGAGTTCTGCCTTAACTAACAAAGCAATCTGTGGGTGCATTTTTCTCAACTTTTGTTTCACTGGTTTGGCACCTGGTTGTAAGGGCAAATGATGTAGAACAAGTTCAGGATCTAACCCGGGCATGTCAGCATATGACCAAGCAAAATTTATCTGTCTCTGTTCAAAGAAGTGGTGGAACTCTGATTTCTCTTCTATTGTCAATGATGCTGCCAAATAAACCAGTCGAGGATTCTCTTTTGTGCCTATGTTGACCTCTACGATTCTTCAACGAGCATGGGTGACTTTTCCTGTGCAACAGGAAGAATGTTCAAACCTCCATCCTTAGGTACCTCAGAGAGGTTTTCACTTTCGGATGCGTCCTTTCTTTTTACTTTTTCATTGTCTAAAGGTGCCTTTCGGTTTTCACCTAGAGACTCATCCTTTTTATCTTGTTTATTCTTTTTCTCATTTTTGCGACTGGAGGGTTGAACAGATTCCCCAAAATATGCTTTGTTGTCTAAGTCAATGGTAAAACCAGCCTTATGATCCCCGTTAGGTATGCCTTCTCGTAATCCCAGGAACTCAGCAATTGCTTCGTCGTTCTCAAAAGTGTCTAAGACAGGTGCGTCTTGTTGATCCCAATCAATGAGTTGGGGATAAACTAAGGGCATGTCATCGTTGGAGTTATCAAAGTCTAATGGGGTCAAGGTAAAGATTGAATTATTCATGTGGTTACAAAAGTCTTGTACCAGGTCCTTTTTGCTCTTAGGTTTGGGTCTAGGTGGATGAATAGGTGGGCCTAATGCCAAGGTTTGACTATCGGAAATAGGTGGCTCAGGTTGCCAAGAGGTAGGATCAAGTGATTCCCAATAGTAGTGTTTAAACCATTCCTCTTTTGTCATTTTCTTTGGTGGACAGGAATTCAAGGGATTTGGTGAGGAACTTAACATCAAGTCAAGTTCTCCAAATAATTTGTCAAGGTCCATGGAAGAAGTAGAGGATAGCGATTCCCACTCATAATCACTAGAATCAAGGGAGTTACAATGATGTTGGTCTACTGGTTTGTGAGATGTCTAAATATCTTCTGAAGCATGTACTTCCTCAAGTAAGGGTAACAGAGTACTAGGAACGCCAATCTGAATCGGTTGAAACCCTAGCCCTACTCCTTTTGGCCACTGAGAAACAAATATTGGTTCAATTCTGCCATCTTGGTTTAAGCCTAAACCACTTTGTCCATCATATCCTTTGCTTTGCATGATTTTGAAACCCTTTCCATATAGACTTGTAGGGATATGAGCAAGTAAGAGGGGTTCCTGATTATCTTCCTTATACAGCCAGGAAGTGACATCTTCTGCATCTATAGCCTCTTTGCGTGTATAACGTAGGCAAGGCCATTAATTGATGAGCCCCTGAGGCCGCACTAGGTCAGTCCATTAGGGTTCGTCACATTCATTTTCACACATGTCTTCTATTTGTAGTCAGTCTTGTTAGTCAAGTCAAGTCAAACTACGAGGTCTTTGCATGTATAACGTAGGCAAGGCCATTAATCGATGAGCCCCCGAGGCCGCACTAGGTCAGTCCTTTAGGGTTTGTCATCACACACAGTCAATTGTCCACACATTATATCAGGTCATGCATTAGTCTAGTGAACAAGTCAGCAATGTCTCTAAGTCAAATCATACAACTTGCCAAACAAAATAATTAAAACAGATCAACTAATGTCTACTACAAGATGTTCCCTTCTTGGAAACAAATGTTATCAAAACAATCAACCTATGTCTTATTCAGGATGAGTCCTTCCTACATAATCAACAAGGTCAAACAATCAAACATAGCCTTACACAGGTTATCACATCAACAACGTCTAACTCAACGTCTTATACGATACATGTCTTTTTGAAACCAGGCTTTGTCATGCCTTATACAAATAGTCATAACATCGAAACCAAACTCACAGTCTTATCTAGTATGTGTATAACCTTAGACCCTGCTGCTTTGTTATACTTCACCAAATGTAATGCCATAGAAAAGTTGCACAATAGAAAACAAGAGATTAGAAGCAAACATGCAACACTAAATCTAAGATACAAATCTAAATGTTAAGCAACAAAGTACATAGGAAAGTAAAACGTAAACAAAACTAGAAAATTCTCACCAATTTTGAATGTATTTCCATGATTCATCTTGATTGCCCTTCTCCATTTTGCTTGTGTAGTATAATTGCCCTCAGATTTCTTGTAATTCGTGCAAGTATAGCCTAAGATAATGATTAGCAAAATATCGAAGATTCAAGACAAAGTGCTCTCAAAAGTCATAAGATTTTGCGAGAGAAATTGGAATGAAGAATGACAAATCAATTTATAGAAAATTGATTATTCGAACGATAGGCCAAGATTGAAAGACCAATAGACGGTTGAGATCGATTGATTAGACATGCATTCTGATAACTGTTAGTAGTGACATGAGTGATACAAACTAGAAATAGAATTAAAGATTAAATAAATGATTTAATCTTCAGTTCGGCATTCGAAAACATAAGAAATATCTTTGCATGACAAAGATGAAGATTGATTATAACGACTCTCATTGAATGCACACACAAGATTTAATTAAATAAATAAGAATATTTAATTAATCCATCTGCATAAAATGAGTTAGAACTGGAGATTGAATGATCGATGAAGAGATTACTTCAGCATCAAATCAAGAGTTAACTGAACATTAAAATAGATGTCGAGTCAAGTAAAAGTGAATACTTAGATAACTCACATAATTATCTAAAATATAGAGGAATGCGTTAAAATAGAATTAATGAATTAAATAATTCATTTTTCAAGACTTCGATAATTGAAGAATAATTAAATAAATAATATTTATTTAATTAAATGATGAAGGGATTTTAAATGAATAATTAAGTAAATAATGAATTTATTTAATTATAGTTGAAATATGATAAAGAATAAATTAAATAAGAATTTATTTAATTTGACAAGACGGATAAGGTTAATTAGTAACATAATTAAATAAAAAGCGTTTATTTAATTAATTAGATAGAATAAAGAAAGTGTGAATTAATTAAATAATTAAGATTATTTAATTAATAGAAGAAATAAAAGAAGATGAATTAATTAAATAATTAAGATTATTTAATCAATAGAAGAATTAATGTTAAGATGAATTAATTAATGTTAAGATGAATTAATTAAATAATTAAGATTATTTAATCATGACCATGAAGAATAAGAATTATGAAGAATATTGAAGTCGCAGGCCTAAACCAAATTTCGATGTCTACAACAGGCTCAATAGACCCATGTTTATTGAGCAGTTCATGAATGTATATTGGCCCAATTCAATTCATTGGCCTAAGTCACTTTTGACCAAGTGAATGTGTTGATTGATATCATAGATAAGAAAAGGGATGAAGATAATTGTGACATCATTGATGAAGATGAAGACATTGATCAGATGATGTAGCCAATAGAAGATGAGACAAGTGCAAGTTAGAATGATTCTTATGACAACCTACATGAGGAAGATGAAGATGTAGAAATTTTCTCTTGCATAATAGATTGTGACAGTGTATGCTATGAAGGATCTGTTGAATATTCAAATGTTGATCTACAACAAGATGATTCTTGCAGTTCTGGTGATGATCGAGAAGAAGAAGCAATGGAAACTATGAATCCATTTGACAATGAGCAAACAATACCTCCTGCTATAGATAGGAACTGTTGGAACTGTAAAAATATGGTGTTTTTACATGAGTTTTCATTCATAAATTTCCTGATTTGGTCCTACCGTATGCATTTTTCGTCTATTGTTGGCCATATTGTCCCATTGAATCAATCACGTTATGCATTTTTCATGTCTGGATCCATATCGACATAGGTTCATTCCTGTCTCCCTAATCAATTCTACGTTTTCCGCTTGCATGAGTCTGTGTTGCCTATCGGCAAGACTCATTTAATGTCACATCGATTGAAGTTTGTTTGCAGGTGGCGTTCGATAGGACCTTTGTTTTGTCACAGCGACTAGTATTTTTTCATGGTTGGTTGTTTCCATAACGTTCATCTTGTGTTAGCGACAACAAGGACATCTATCAGCGTATGTTATGGCTATCGGGGTAGGGTCTCACTCAATTCAACATATCTCCCCAACTTATGCATGTGAAAATCTATTGGCGTAGCTTGGCAGTATCGGCATTATGTCTTAGTGAGGTCTTCTTGTCTCGCCAACCGGGGGAACATAATACATCATATCGGCATGAGTGTGTGTTTTCGTGAGGATGTCATGGCGATATCCATATGTCTCACCGATGATGCAAGAGCTTTCTTCTAAATGACTTTCGGTGGGAGATAAAATTATCGGTGTAGGGTCTCCCTGATATCTTGAAGCTACAGCGACAGTAAATCAAAGGAAATGTACATTTCAGCGGGAGACTTCTTATGTCTTAGTGAGGATGAATATAACAAAGATGCTACACGGTGTGACCTTTTGCTTTCGGTGTATGGTCATAGCGAAGGGGTTGGGTCTTGCCGACAATATTCAATGTGGACTCCTCTCGATGCGTGAATGGCTTTTGGCAAGAGTCTTGATTTCTCTTGGCGATCTTGATGTGCTCGGCTTTTGGTATAACAACTTTCTTTACAAGACGTCTCTCCGAAGGTTGGAAGTTGTGGCGACAGTGGATCCTTGTTGGCATAGGTTTTGAAATGTCTCAGCGACCGAGAAATACTGTGATGGAAACCTTCGGTATAGGTTGGGGCGATCGCCGTAAGGTCTTGGCGAGTGACCTTCGGTCTCGCCGATGGAAAACAAAGGGATGTCAGTGTGAGATCAGAACTCTCTTGGCGACATAGTGAGAATCTAAAGCTTTCGGTATAGCTTGATAAATTCTAAGGGACTTCTCTCCGAGTTTGAAATGTCTCAGCGACATACATAAGAGAGGAGGGCTCGTCGGTAGGAGAAATCAAAAGTCACGGCGAAAGCAGAATACACACGGGATGATAGTGTTTGAATTGCCTTTGGCAGGACGATGCGTTATGTCTCGCCGATTGTTCACAGGTGAACAACAGAAATAAAAATTGCTGAGGCCAACATGTATTTGCTTGATGACCATTGCATGCCAGCTCGATTGGAGCCCGAATTTTGTGCTGGGCCGACATGTGATCTCAATATGATATTTTCTTCAAATGCTTGTGTATAATAGGCATTTCGGCAATTGTAAAAAAGGGGAGATTTTAGACCAGTTATCAGTTATTCGATACAGTAGGCATTTTCTGATGGATACAGTATTATAGATTCATCAGATCAGAGACTATGATGTATTTTTTCAAATTGGAGGTATTTATTAAAGTCAATTGATGTTGCTGCACATGTCTGGTATCAGTTATCTGTTGAAATTAATAGAAGAATTCCTAAGTTGTCTCCAAGATGGATTCTTTCTGATTGTTTAAATTGATATGACAAGTTTGTATGCAATTTATCAGTGCACACTTGCTGCACTTGTGTGATCGATTAATTGGTTCTTTCAAGTAAAGACTAAATCCTTTTAGTTAATCACAATAATCAGAGAGATTCAATTGGATTATTCAAGTAGAGCTTAGTAATCACATTCTTGCATGTTTATACAAGTTGTAAGCATAATATGTGCTAGATAATTTGAATTTTCTCAGAAAAGTGTTGCTCATCTTGATATCATTTGACTCCGCATACCCAATAAGGCACTGGTCTCTGCATTTCACCATTTGAACTTATTCATTTTTCTTTACATCTGTTAATTGAACATTTATTTTAGGATTCAGATCAGAATATTGTTAATGTTTTCAAGTTGGATTTTAATTGTTCACTCCCATTTGCTATTGTGAACAAGTTGTTATAAGAAGGTTGATTACAAGTTAAGTCTGCATTATTCAGAGAGGTACACCCACCCAGGTTTTGCAGCACCTAAAGAGTAGACGGTTGAGTTCTCTTGACCTTGTCTATTACCCTAAAGCGTATCAGGAGATTGGCAGCCTCTTGAGGCATTCAACTTGCATTTTTGAGAGCTAACAAGAACCATGAAGAGGAAGAAATTGGCATACTTGAAAATGATTCCCAATTTTTTTCAAATCCACTATATGATGAGAAGATAGAAGAAGATCAGATGAGATTTTGCCAAGGTATGCCTGAAAACTGATTTTATATGTTTTCAAATCCACTTTATGTTGAAGATGAAGTGTTTCTTGATAATCAAAGTGATGCACCAAGTTGTGAGAAAAATGAATATGAGATCAACATATCTGAGCCACCATTTTTTGATGATGAGAAGAATAAAGAACACAGCAGCAGTATGGTGGATGATGAAGCATATTCACTCAACAGTGAGCAAATCTCAGATCTACTGGAAATGGAGTATATAAAATATACACATCAAGATTCAAAAAATTCATTTCCAGCATTAATTGATTCAAATTTGCATAATGATGGTTGTGTGGATAAGAATTTTGTGTCACTACCAATTAGTGATATGGAGGAAGTAAAAAATATTTCAGATCTGATTATTTCAAAAAATGTTGATATGATAGAATTATCAAATTTACATAAGAAGCATTTTGATAATGAATTCTCAGTACAACCGAGAGATCATTTTGCAATTTATGATAATGAGCAAAATAATGAGAAATGTTGCATTGAATATGCACACACATTGTATGGTGAAGATGACAGACATTTATTTCATGATGATATAGAATATGAATTGCAAGATGGTGAAAGGAATTTGGGCCAAGCTGAACATAATGATCATCTGAAGGTTTTCAATGACAGTGGTAGGGCTGATTGCATAAGTGTTATTAAAAAGAATTTGATGAAAAAAAAATAGAGCAAGGTATTCGACAGGGGAAAATAAAGACAATTATTTTGGTGGCCTTGTGCCATCAGCTGTGGTGAAGATTTTTTAGAAAACCATAACAGTTCATCACACAAAAGGGAGTTTGAATCTGCTGCTTGATGGATAAATTATTTGGTCTACTCTTCCAGTGATATGGATTCTTGCAATGATCTCACAATCATTCATCCCCAGACGGAGCCACTGTTGGAGCCTAAAATTTCATGCAAATTTTAGTTTCTGATATGTGAAAAATTGATTTTGGCACTCAGAAGTAAAGTTGAAAAAAATGCTTATGTTGCTCATTTTGAAAAATAATAACTTTGGATTTGTTCATTTTTATGCCAAACCACTTTGTAGACATGTTTTTCTAACATATGGGAGTATGCACGCCAGTTTTGAGCTTCATCCAATCAGTTTTGACAAAGTTTCAGAGGGCCAAGTTTAAGGGTTTTTGAGAAAATCTGCTGTCAGTACAGTGAAGAATCTGTTAAAATGGTCAAATTTGGGGGTGAATATTAAGCAAATGGATGATGATAATGACAAACTAATTGGTGTCTTCAATTCTCTACACGAAAGTCTACCTACATGCCAATTTTTAGGTCTCCAGGGAATCATTTGATATTTTTGCAAAGCCAAAACCAAATGAATTTTACACAGTTTGGAAACTGCATTTCTAGAACATCTACAACATGGTCAACTTTGGTGTTTGATATTTCATGAACGGAGATGGTTGGTGAAAAACCATCTTGCACACATGTTCACCATGACTAAATGAGCTAATATCCAAATTTATAGATTCTCAAGATCACATTTGATATTTTTTCAAAAGGGGCAAATGGAGGGTTATAATTGAGCTTGGCAGTGGTAATTTTCAGAAAATGCTAAGCAAACAACTTTGGAAATTTATAGTTTGCAATTCTGAAAACTTCATGCCAAACCATTTGACGAGCATAATCTCCTATCACAACTCAACATTTATATGCATTTTCATGGTCGTTGGAGAAGTTCTGGTATGCTTTTTAATTGTTTTACGATCGCCCCGGGCTAGATTTGGCGCTTCGAAAAAGTTAAATTTTTTGAAATTCTAAGGATGACCCAGTTGATGTTTTGGCCTTAAATATCTCCAATTTAAAATTCAATGAATTCTGAGGTCATTTGGTGCACTAATTTAAAATCTCATTTTTCTCACTACATGCTCCAATAGGGTCAGTTTACAAAGGAAGCACTTTGATTTGGCGAGCTGTTCAAAATCCGTGAGAAACCCACTTCCAAAATAATTGATCACAATACCTTGCAAATTTTCATGCCTCTAGGATTCTGTGTGCGCATAGTAAAATTAATTTATTTGCTCTGCAGCCGAAATTAAAAAATTCTTTCTTAAGTTCTAAAGTTCAAATGACATATATTTTAAAACATTATGTATGTTTTAAAATGAGTATGGATGCTTTCAAAACCCTAAATATTTTAGTGTTTTATAAAGTTTAAACTTTGTAAAATATTTGTAAAATAAATAAGCAATGAAGAAATTTATCGGCAAGAGAAGGGAGGTCAGAGTAAGTTTTCTCGAGTGAATATGTCACGCCGATGAAAATATTATTTTGAGGAATATAAAATTCATTTTTTTATTAAGGGGTTATAAGGTAAACAATTATTTTACCCACAAAAGCATATTGGGTAAAATTTATAAAATATTTGCACAGGGAGTTGAGATATTTTCACCAACTGGATATATAATTATTTTACCCAAAGGAATGATTTAAATCGGGTGAAATATTTCAATCAAACAAAATAAACTAGAATATTTTTCACCAATGGAATTTCAAGAGTGAATAAATTATTATTACAAGAAGGGTGTATTTTATTGGGTAAAAAATACTAACAGAGATTTAAAGCAATAATCATGGTGTGATTATTTTAATAAAATTGCAATCTTGATTTTTCATGAGAGGTTATTTAAAGTACAAATGTTTTTACTGAGGAGTAAAACATTCTCTAGGGAGTTAAAATCATTTGAAGATTCATGGAGGGGGTAATTATTTTACCCAAGGATTATTTTATTTTGAATAAGCCAGAGATTTTCCACCAAAAGGATTAGTGAAGATTGTTAAGATCTCAAAAGTATTACGAAATGATGATTATTATTCACGAAGACACAAGGATGAAGATTAAAATATTTAATTTTCTGATAAGGAAACTAATTAAATATTTTATTTTTCCGAGAACAATTAAACAAAGTGCTATGCTAAAAGGAAGAGTTGCACAAGATGGATGTCATGAAAGGTTGTAACCCTAAAATAATGTATATATGTCAAATGAAATCAAAAGGAAAAATATTAGATTTATGAGAAATAAGTAGGTTAGGTAGTTGGATAGGGTGAACTATTGCCGAAATAAATATCATGTTGTACATTGTAAAATCTTTTAAAATTATATAATGGAGAAGAATACATTTATCTTGTGATCCAATTATGGTATCAATTGTTTGTTGAATTTATTGAAAACATTATCTGGTTGTCTCCAAGGTTGTCATTTCTTAATTATTTAAATTGAAATATCAAGGTTATTCTTCAATTTATCAAAGCACACTTGTTGTTCTTGTGTGGTTCAATTAACTGGTTCCTGCAAGATAGGATTAAATCCTTTTGATTAATCATAGTAATTTGGAAAAGGACATTTGGATCATTTAGAAGAATTTGATAATTATACTCTTGCATGTTTACACAAGCTGTAAACAGTCACAAGTGCCAAGCAATTTGAATTATAGCCATTAAGTAAGTCACCCATTATACAGATCTTGACTCCATTAGCCCAATAGAAGTAGGCACTGGTCACACCATTCACATCTTAGAATTTTATAAAATCTTATTAAAATATTCACATTTCAAGTTCAATATTAGGAATAGGAGTATTCAGTAATCTTTCATCTATTACACTTTGTGCCATCGTAATAGATCCATCAATTTAGTCAATTCATACAACTTTAAGTCTGCTTTATTCACATAGGTACACCTGCCTAGGTTTGGAAACACCTAAAGAGTAGAAGGTTCAAACCATTTGGCCTTGTCTGTTATGCTAAAACGTACCAAGAGTTTGGCAACCTCTTGAGGTATTTTGTCTGTGTTTTTTAGAGCTAACAGATAGCATGATTCTAGAGTAATCTAATTGAGACTAATGTTAAATATGTGTTGGAAGGTTAGGGTTATGTATCTTGAAATGTGAGATTCGATAAATGATATGTTCGTATAAAGACTTGAAAACTATAAATTAGAAAAAGATAATTATTCAAAGGTGGATCCTATGATAATCCCATTGTAGGATGGGGTAAAAATTGAGTCCAAGATGCCAAAAATTATAAAAAATATTTGATTGAGATCCATACACTCCTTTGTTGTTTGAAGAAATTTTCAAATAGTGATAATACATTGACATCAAGGGGTTAAAATTTGTGGCTGGTATGTGCTGGAAGCTTGAGAAAATCTATTCCCATACTCTTTTTTGCTTCAATTGTCTTGAATACCACATGGCTGCCATGACCTTTGAATATGAGAATTTGTCTATTTGTTGGTGACACCCCACCTGGGACATTTGGAGGAAAGTGTTTTAACCATTCGACAAATAATTCTTTAGTCATCCAAGTATGCTCTTGAACTGCCATGCATACCCTTCGCTCACAGTTAATAATATAGTTCTTATTGTGTCTCTTTGAATTGAACAAATAATAACCTGGTATAGCTTGAACTATTGCACTAACACATCATGCTAAAACAGTGATCCATTCTCTACTTTTGGAGATTAATTATGGAACGCATTTGGTCCCCATCTTTATAATAACTCTCATTGCATATTTTTTTCTATCCTACAAACTTGTTTCATCACAGTTCCATATTCTTGTAGGATCATAATTGTGTTTGTTTTACAACTCCTCCAAGTTGTCATAGAAGAAACTATGCAAGGGTGTAGCATTATAGCTCTATTTGTGTCCACTCCTAGTTTCTAAATTGTTAGATCAAGATGCCTTTGTCAAAATCTAACCCACCATGACCTCCGTAGCATCCCATTTGTGAATGGGTTAGGCCTTGCTTCAATCATTTGGACCACCATTGATTTAAGTTGCGAGACTTGAAGGCCATGGCTAGTATTAGCCATGTCCTTACACAACTACACTATTTCAACTTCTTCATCAGATAGGATTGTTCATGGCCCCTTCCTTTTTTTTGTTGTAATACCATTAAGCCACACCCTCAAACTAATAGGTGGGATTCCCCACATGAATGTTGCATGTTTGATTGACATCTTATTATCCTCAACATCTGCAACTACTCTTTCCATGTGATGCATAGTCCAAATTTTCATGGAAAAATATGGGGATGTCACATTGTCAGTAGCTAACTTAGGAACATGAACATGCAGTTCTAAGCCTGCTTCAGTATTTTGAACACCAGGTTCAAAAATTGAATGTTCACTTGTTTGGGCTGCATTTTCAGAAATAACATCTTTATTGATGTTGACTACTAGGTCTTCCTCAGCAAGATTTGGAACATTCAACCTCACTCCACGAGGTACTCTAATTAAGTGCCTCCCACTCATTCTTTTCCTCTTTTTCCAACGTACCATGATTATCACTGAACCTATATGTGAATCAAAAAGGTTAGAATTTTTTTTGTTATGTTTGCAAATAATAGAATCATAAGCTAGACAACGTTAGATAAAAAATAATGAAGTTGGTAAATAAAAGTAGTAATCATTATTCAATCAACCAAGAAACGCTTCACGGGTCCACAAAAATGTTGAATAAAAAGATTGAGGAGTACCATTGTTTGTATTTTGAAAGGAGAATGATGTTCGTCGTTACCTCACACTACGATGAGTAGACAATAACAAACCATCGATATTTTACATATATACATGTACATATAGATGTAGGGTATGTGCAAGATCATCATGGAAAAAAAGGCCCAAGTAAGTGGCAAAAAATTTAGAAAAATCAGAGCTAGGCAACTTGAAGTAAAAATTTAAATAAGTTATCTATATTATTTCAAAAATATGTAAGAATAAAATCTGTAGCAAATTGAATGTAGTTTCTAAACTACTAAGTTTATTTTATTTTTTAAATCTATTTGGTGAAAATTTCAAATTTCAATGCAGAGTACTTAAATTTTAGGGAAAAAATAAGTAGGTGTCTGTCGACCACCCTAATCACAATAAAATGATAATTTTTTTATAAGATTTTAGACATAAGTAGAGGACTCATGTACAAATGTGATGCATATTTTTCTGTAATTTTTTCCAAGTAAATAATTAATTATGAATTTTTATTACAACATTTAAAAATATAAAAACTTGTATGTCGACCACCTTAACTGTAAAAATTCATGAAATTTAAATTTTATTTTTTTAATCCTATAGTATGCAAAGCATAGAATGTGATGCATGTTTTGAATTCCAAAAATGTGATCTTGTTTGAAAGCTAGTTAGATTTTTTTGAATCAGCCTATCAATCAAAACTTTAGTCATAATTCAATAGAAAATGAATAATAATTATTTATTAAATTCAAAGTAAAGCACAATTTATATTGGTGGAAAGATGAGAATCTCCTTTAAAAACCCTTTTTATTTCATCAATTTTGGGTTAAAAAAAGTCGTCAGCTACATACCCTACAAATACCCATTATATCACCACTTTTTGGCCCATCATGATCCTACACATACCTTGTATGTATATGTATATGTATAGATATATGTATATATGTATCTTTGTAATTATACATATACATACATATACATACATTTGTATGTATACACATGTATACATATTAAGATATATGTACAAAAATTTATATATGTATACATCTACATAAAAATACATACATACATATACTTACATACATACATACATACATACATACATATATATATATACATATACATATATTATAGATATATATTATATATATATATATATATATATTATATATGTATGTATGTATGTATAGATATATATCTTTGTGTGAACATATAAGATTACAATGAAAACGTAAGTTGTGAAGTAAAGAATATATGATACAAAGTATTGAGATTTCAACATAGGTCAAACAATTAACAATAACTACTAACACATTTTACAGTAAATGAATGCTACTGTGTTGTATTGGACAACCCAATGATATAGAAACATATATATCGATTTTCTGAACGAACAAGAGAAACAAAATATAAAGGAGCCTTTTATGAAATAAATGACAAATATATGCATGGTGGCCTATTGTATGTGCAATGGAAAGTAGTAAATTACAAACAAATTTTACAATAAACGAATGCTATTGTGTTGTATTGGACAACCAAAGGATAGAAATTTAAAAAAAGGTAGAATGATTACACACTTGGGTTTTTAGATATATGCCCAAAAATTAAGGGTTTAATGATAATAATTCCTTAGTCACACGAAAACAGACATGGGTTTTCAAAAATGTGAGGGTATGTGCAGGATCATGATGGGCCAAAAAGTGGCGATATGATGGGTATTTGTAGGGTATGTGGCTGACGACTTTTTTTTACCCAAAATTGATGAAATGAAAAAGGGTTTTTAAAGGAGATTCTCAACTTTCTACCAATATAAATTATTCTTTACTTTGAATTTAATAAATAATTATTATTCATTTTCTATTTGAATTACAATTAAAGTCCTGATTGATAGGTTGATTGAAAAATATCTATAGCTTTCAAACGGTATCACATTTTTTGAATCCAAAACATGCATCACATTCTATGCTTTGCATACAATAGGATTAAAAAAGGAAAAAATTAATTTCATGAAGTTTTGACCAAGTTAAGGTGGTCAGGAAAGGACCCTCTTTCGCTTTGATTTTTGGTGTTTTAGCCCTTTGATTTTGAGGATTATCGTGCCTTAGCATGAGCTTAAATGTTTATCTTGCTTGCCTATGTGATGCCCCTAAGTTGTACATTGAAAAACTTAAGTCTTGGGAAAAGTTCAGGTTTTTGCCCCAGTTCAGGATTTTCCATTCCATCCAGATTTTCCCAGATTTCATTCAAACTCCAGCTAAATGCAGTGGTTCGGGAATTTATGGTCTTCACGGAATTCCACGTGGGCCGGATAACCAAGGTGAAAGTCTGTTGCCTCGTCGGGTTTCCGAACTTCTCCAGCTTGTCTGGTCAGCTTCATTAATGCACCTTGGTACGATCTCTGCGACACGAGTGTGGTTAAATTTAAGAGAATTTTGCACCGTTTTCTCCCATCTTTTTTTGTGTATTGCTTTAGCATTTGGGATTTGGTGATTTGGGTGTTTGGATTCATTGATTTTCTTGCTTGGACACTTGGATTTCTTGCTTGGACAATTGGATTTCTTGCATTTGAGTTGATCTGGTCACTAGGGTGTTCAAGTTCACTGCGTATTTTCCTTGTGGTTGAATCTGATCTACTTATGGTATGTAATTTTGATCCCTGCCTTTGAAGTGTTAATTATTGATCGTTTAGGGTCCTTTTACGCCCATTTGGGAGCTTGATTTTGCATGTTTAATGATTAAATGCTTCAAACTAGGGTTGCATTTGATGTTTGAGGATATCTTGTATTCTGCCCTAGTTAGCCAGTCAGATTTTAATGATGTTCTGCATTATAAATGGTTCCACGTCTTGCCCCATAGGTCCAAGTGTTAGTTTGGTTCCTTGTTGAGTGCGTTCGAGCTCAATCCAAGTTTAATCTAAGCTAGTTCCTTTCACCCATGGCAGAGGTTTTAACAGTCCAACCCAGGGCATCCTTGAATTGCTATGAACATTCATCATTTAGTGCCTTAGGTAGTCTCGATCCAATGGAATTAATAGAAAACATGAATTGGGTTTGAGTCGAGCTCAAGAGATTTGTAACTCATGAACATTTGATCGTATCAGGTTCAAATCAAACGTGATGATGGTTTTTAGGGATTCCAAGGACTTCACAAAATTTCCACAACCCTAGATTTTCCTGGATTCCATCTAACCTTCTATGTTCTGGGGTGTGCAATGAAATTCAGAGTTTTGAGGACTTCGTGGAATTCCGGTTTGGCCAGATTTTTTTGAATTCCCTGGGAAGCTTTGTGAAACGTAGAAATTGAGTGAAATAAATGAGTTTAATAACAAATACTTATCATTCCATGCTCTAAACTGATAATTACACTATTATCTGCATTTTTTTTACATTTTGATGATCTATGGTTGATATTTGTGTCTTCTTTGGGAGAATCCGCTTGGTCTGGAATTTTTTGAAATTCCTCCTAGACTAGTTTTCCTCGATTAGCTTGAAATCCCGAGCTTATCAGTGATAGGGTTGATTTGATGATCTTACTATGATTTTGAGCCAACACTTTGATGAATATGTTATCAACAATGGGAATTTTATGTTGGTATTTGGTGGATGCAGGCCGAATCTAGCAAAGTGGTGGCTGGAAAAGCTAAGAGTGATATGAATGGATCTTCCATCTTAGAAGCAAAAAGGATTAAGATGGACATCAGGAGTAGGATCCCAAAGAGCAAGATTACCTCTATCTGGTCAGAAGTGACTGACACGAATATTGGACTATGGGACTATGAAGAGTTTAAGGCTAGAATGGCGGTGTAGGATCTTCCTTTGCTGGCTCAAAGAATGTTGGAATCAGGGTTGGCACATGTAGTTGGATTTCCTTCTATAGTGCAATGTTATGAGTTGGTTTTTGAGTGTTCTAGGCATTATGATAGAAGTACTCAAAGAATAGTTAGTCCCCAAGGGAGGATTGTGGCAAATTTGAATCCTGTCTCTATAGCCCAAACCTTTGACATGCCAAATAGATCTCATGTGGTGGAATTTAGCATGGAGGTAGCTAAAAATTTCTATGAGGAGGAGACTACTAAGTCCCAATAGATCATCAATTCATGGTTGGAAAAGCCTAAGTCTCACTATTCAAAACTGCCCGAACAACTATTCAGAGCAGAGTTCAAGAAGGAATATTATGATGCCATCACTCTTCTTAGCCGAGTAGTAGGATTAAAGAGTGCAGGAATGTTCGAGAATTGGATGTGCCATGTCATTGTAAGGATGGAACAAGAGAAGATCAATTATCATTGGGAAGGTGTTATAAATGTTGTGATTCATGAGAAATTATGCAATGTGTTGCAAACCAAGACCTTCACCATGACTTTTTACTTAGTCTATGCACTTGCAAGATTTCATCCATACAAGGGATTAAGTACCAAGGGAATCTTTGGGAAGGATGTAATTTATGAGGTTTACCCTCAATTTCACTTAGGGAGCTCAAGTTATAGGAGGGTGAATAATGCATTCACCATGCACATCACTAGATTGCTTCAGGGTGCAAAACATATGAGGATTTCGGATTAGGCCAAAGAGCTAATCAAGAAATATGGGGCTTGGTTCATACAGTTTCCCACCTTCTCATACACCAGGATTGATGGGTGTCAAAGGGCTCCATATCAACTTCCAAGGTATCTCACTGATCATATCCTACTCTTGGAGGTCACTAGGAAAATATGTGACTTTGATGCTATTGTAAAAAGGGACAAACATAAGACTGGGTTTGGTGGAGACTTCCCTTTGAGGATAGGCACTGGAGAGGCATGCCCTTCCATTAATTCAGCTCAGGCTTCAGAAGAGGAGATGAGTACTCTTGGTTTATCCTTCCATTCTAAGAGGTCTAGATTTGACAGAACTGGTGAAGCTCAAAAGAAAGCCAGTAGGGAATATAGCCACAAGGATGATTTGGAAGACCACTAGGCTAATTGCAGTAATAAATATAAGATTAGAAAGAAGAAGTTTTCCCAGCTTCCAGTAGAATCAATCTGATTGTATAATGTGAAGGTGATTCCAGATCAGATTGAGGATGATGGGGACTTGATTTAGGGCCATGCTTATGATGTAGTAAAGGACAGACCAATTGGCGAAATAGATTGGTTGGATGAAGAAAAAATAGAGCTAGGATAGTTAATGAATCCAGTCATTAAGTTCACAAAGTTTTGGATGAAGCATAAGATATGGGAATTGGAGAATGAAGGTGTACAATGCACCTATGATCTGATGGGAGATTTAGACCCTCATTCTACTTCTGAGGAGTCAGCTGAGCAGGATCCCAAGGGTAAGGGAAAGGTGAGTTCTTTTAAAATCAATATTAAGGGTGTTCAAGTGGAGGAAGCCCAAGAAACTAAAAAAAAAGAAGGCCTCTTGCCAAGAAAAGGGGGCATACTTCAAAGGCTAAGAAGCCTGGAAAATAGGAAATTGAAGAGCAAGATCATGAGGTTGGTGCTTCTGTGCCTAAAAGAAGAAGAATTGTAAGACTATCACAAAAGGTAAGCTCCAAGGATGGAGAAGAAGTTAATCCACCTGTGGTAAATGTGGAAATTTCAGGAGAAAAGATGCAAGTATATACAAGGAAATCAAGATCTCCTTCTCCTAAGGATAGTGTTCCAAAGAAAGATCCCCCTCTGGTTGCTTCTCATGCAGAACAACATGATAATTTCCCTTCTTCCCATGAAGCTCAAACCGAAGAACTAGGTGAATCTAAGGATGCAGAGGATCGTCAAGATACAGAAGGAGAAGAATTTCATGAGGGTGAGCTCTATAATGCTGAGGCAGAAATAGAAAGGGTGATACAGTCTCCCTTGGTTACATATGAAGATTCACCTATTAGAACTGAGGAAGTTGGACCTCCTCAAAGAGAAGAAGAGTCAGTTAAGGTTCCATCACCTGTGAACAAAGAAGAACATATTGGGGAAAAGGAAGATAAGGCCAATGAGATTACTGAGAGGCAAGATTTGAATGAGGATGTGCCTAAGGACCAACAAGAAGAAGTGGGGTAGAGTGAAATACAGTTAGAGTCCATTGTTCTAGAGTGGCTAGATAAAGAAATAAGGAGAAAACAAGTTGTTGTGGAAGATACCCCACTCAATTGGGATTTGTTACTGGCGAAAATAGGATAAGATAAATGAAAGAAGAAGGCCAGGGTCATTTCCAAGATCGAAAGAGATGAAGCAAACAATAAAGTGGTCCACATTGCAACTCCTGCTCTGGATAAGAACATAGATGAGGTTATTGGGAGTGATTATAATTTTCTGACCATCAACCTAGGGCCTACTTCCATGGAGCAAGATATTGAAGACTATGAGGGTTCTAGTGTAGTAATCCTAGGGAGATTAAGAAAAGAAGAACAAACTAAACAAGAGATGAAGAATGAGATCGAAAGACTCAAGAAATTTTTGGAGGATCTGATGAAACCTTTGTAGTCCATTGGCTCCTCATCCTCTGCTACAAGTCTCTTGCCTTGGGAAGAAACTATCGCTGAGCTGGAAAGAATGAAGGCTACTACTCTTGCTATAGCAAATTGGCTACATGGGGTGCAAACCAAAGGAAATGATGCTATCAAGGACATTATCTCAACTGGAGGAGATGCTATGAGGGAAATAGATTGGTTAAAAGAAGTGTTGGCTCAAGATAAGGAGGATGTAGACCTCTTGTTGTAGAAAACCAGAACCATCATGGAGTATACCAAAGATAAGCTAGTGAGTGATGGAATTCTCCCTTCCTCTAGAGCTGCTGAACCTTGGGAATGGTTTGAAGCTTTGCAAATAAGGAAAAAGGTTTTGAAGAAGATATATAAGTAGAGAAGGAAAATTGAGGATACCCTGACTGGTATCTATAATGGATGAATTTCTTTCTTTGAGATCATGACAGGGAGAAGGAAGTTTGCACTGAAGCATTTGAGCTTAGAACAATTGAGAAAATGGTCCAGAAGGATGTATATTCTCCAGCTGGTGATGTTCTTGTTATTGAGCATCAATTGGATGATGCGGCCACCTATGTTGTAGTTATTGATAAATATCAAACCTATAAGGTTGAGTGGGACAAATCAGTGGAGCAATCAAGAGAAAATATTAAGTCAATTGAAAGCTGACTTAAGGTTTTGCCTTTGCCTCCCATAGCCGAATTGGACAAGGTGCTTTTGATGGTGCATGATAGGATGGATAGAAATAAAGACAAAGGGGGAAGGTAGTTAATGTTGGGATACATCGTAATTTGTGCTTCCCTTTTATTTTACATGCATTGGTCTGAGCTATATCAAAGATCCCAGGCCGACCTAGATGAAGTTCAAGCATTTAATGCATAGTTTATTTTATTTTGAATTTCTCTTGGCCAACTTGTTTTGTTGCCAATTATTATTGTAAACCCTAGCTAGGCTGACATATCTTGGGGGTTCTATTAATATGGCATTCTGCCTCACTTGTAAGAGTTAGATATAGACATAGAATAGATAGATAGTGGATATTGAAGCTAATTAAGAAATAGAGCAAGAGTTAGAAGTTAGTTGTTTTCCAAGAAAATATTGTAATAGAAGATTGGAATTATTGCTTCAGTGGATAATTTGATGCAAGTAATGACATTGTGATTTGGTGCCATAGTTGTGTTATTCTTATCTTGCATGGTTCTTGTTGTTCTATTATTTAAGATTTCTTGAAAAGCATTAGATGTATGTTAGATTTAGACTTAGACATGATTCAATGGTGTTTATGATTTGATGCTTGAAGTGTTTGCAACGATCTCTGGTCCATACTTTTTGCAACTAGCTGACTATTAGTTGCTTTGCAAAGTTAGCCTGGACCATATAACTATTGTGCTTAGTTCAATTATGAGTTTTTGTTCATTTCAATTAAAATAGGGTTGTCTTGGATGAATGTTCATGATATGAAAACCTTTAATACCTTAGAAGATTGCACTATTCTTGTAAGATTATAGACTCATCTGGGTTATGCAAGAATTAGTTTATAGGGGATTGGTCCATTTCAAGTATTTCATCATTTGCATTGTTAATCTTAGGAGTAGCGTTAAACTTAGGAATCTCTATGAAACCCTAATCTTTTGTTATTTCTTTCATCATTTTGGTTAGATTTAGGATTGAAGTATCATTACATTGCCAGATCTGACAAATTAGAGATCCAGTCTTTGCTTGTAGTAAGGTCCCTTTGTGATTACCAACATTTTCACATTTATCACTAAGTTGTTTATGCATTGTCAAGACCTGACATTAGAGACCTTGGGGTTATCTCTTGAGGCTTGCTGATAGATATTTACCTTTCAAGAGAGATTGGATATTATATTCTATTTGAGTTGTTGTTGTGCAGAAAAAATCATCAACAGAAGACAGTGGCATTCACTTGTATGTATGAATATATATAGTTATATATGTGTGTGTATGTATATAAGTATGTATATGTATGTATATATGTATTTCTATGTATGTATCTATACATATGTATATATATATATATATTTGTATATATTTTTATGTACATAATACACATATATACAAATATATATTAATATACATATATGCAGACACACACACACATATATATATACATGTTTTTATATACAAACATATATATATATACACACACACACATACTCATATACACACGTATATACATATATAGTGAAAATTCAAGATGATGTGTACACTTATTTTGAATATAAAGGAGTTTAATTGATGATTCAACATGCTTATATCAATTTGTTGAATTAACAAGAGAAACAAAAGATAAAGGAGCCTTTTATGAAATAAATGTAAATAATAAACCATGAGAGATAATTGAAAATAGTAAATGAACACATAGTTTATCAAATTTGTAAATGGTGTTTGTAAGGAATAAACTGTTACCAAAAAGTACCCTCATTTACTTATAACATATAAAAAGAAACTACATAAATACAAATGTTAAATGCATAGTTCATGAGAATAACTATAAGTAGAATGTAGAATGTAGCAACCTAAAAGACTGTGGATATTGGAGGAATGTGTAGAGGATGCTTGTCGATGCTCTCTAGTTTATAGAGAATATTTCTTCACTCCAACAATTGTGAATGTCGTCGGTTGCTTTCCCTCTTAATTAGTAATTCAAATTTGACAATTCAATGCATTCAATATGGTTGTTGTGTTTCAAATTTGAATTTGTTCAATCATTTGAATTTGTGGCTACCTGTTACATAGGTTTTGCAAAGGTGAATGCACTGAATTCTGTATTATATTTGGATTTTATGTTTATTTGGGGAGCCTTACACCAATATTTAATTGTGCAAGTACCTATAGGGAATGGAGTTAATACATGTAGCTGACAGAGAGTGTTGAAGAATGTGCATTTGACATCCTATAGAATTGATAGGAGTTTTTGATTATGTCATGTGAAGCACCATTAAGTGTGAATATGCATTTATCAATATAATATGTATTGAGGGTCGCACCTTTTGCAAGTGGTTATTTATAAATTGTAAATGAGCTTTTTTGTGTGCAACTAGACTTTTTATTTGATTAAATAAAGCTTTTTAGTGGGTCAAAGTGATTTTTTTTGTGGGGGGTTAAGTGAGCATGGAGTGAGTAGTAATTGGATGGTGGGTGGTAATTGGGACATCTCCCCTATACAAAAAAATAAAATTTTATGAAATAAAATTTTCTCTAAATTATAATCAATTTGACTTATAAATTGGTAGACACCTAAATTTTATCTATTTCTACTAACACCATATCAAAATTCATCACCATACTAACATTGACATAGTTAAACCTCATTAATACTAATGTTCTTATCATTAATTAATTAAATAATTTTATTATTTAATTAAACTTGTTCATCATCCATAGTTCATTCTGAAGAACTTGGGGCAACTTAAATTTAAAATCCAATTTATCAATCCAACTCAATCAATGAGTCAATCTAGTAAAATCTTAGACAAAATTATAAGCACACATTATTCATCATCACCATTTCACCATGGTGTTCATGCTTATCTTTTCTTCGAAACAACATTACTCCTCTTAGCCTCAATGATTTTTAGTTGTAATGACACTTCAAAGAGGGAAAAATTATAGACACCTAAGTTTTATCCATCCCTCCTAACACCATATAAACATTCACCACCACACTAATTACTTAAATAATTATATTATTTAACTAGCAGTTGCATGCACAAGCATGCAACAATCAACCGATAGGGGTCTTTTGCGATGGTCTATCTGGATGGTTAGGAGGGAAAAACCTTTTTTCTTTGGATGGAAAGTGAAATCCTAAAGATCAATAATAGTTAGAAATGTTTGTTTTGTTGGAGAAACATAAAGTGTGTTGACAATTGAATAGAAATCGATATGAAAATTGACTAATGGAAGTGTAAAGTAAAACCAATGCTCATGTTGAATGAAACATATTAGTCACAATGTATTCAAACAAGTAATCATGGGTAACTTATTTTTTATTACCATGTAATATTTAATAATTTTAGTTACAATAGCTATTAACTATTAATTTTATTTAATACTGTTAGAAATATAGGAAATTAATTGTCAACAAATAGAAGTTTTAAATTTCTATAAAAATGGAAACTAAAATTTTAAATCAAATATAAAATTTAAAATAATTGTCTTTTCTAGCAACAATATTTTAGTTTTATATTTATTAGCAACAAATGCACATGTATTTTGTTGCTTTTTGTGTAGGTTATTCAATCAATTAATTGTTTAACTTTGAAATACATGGAGTATTTTTGTAAGGGTCATCACCCATGTGTGAAATTACTAATATTGGATAAAAAAATTACACATTATTTTCAATAAACAAAAGCATTAAATATTGAATACTTTTTATAATTAGTATTAGTCCATAGTTTTGGAAATTAATGTTTTAGTATGCATGTGTTTTTTGGCAAGACAAGTATAAAAGGTTTAAAAGTAGTGAATTACAAGGCAATTCAGAATAAAAATTATTTTTTATAATGAATGATTTCATAGTGCAATTGAAGAGTCAAATTAGATGAATAACCGATGAAAGTTTGTAGTGTGTTGCTACCACTTGGTACTACATAAGAAACATGGTTTTACAAACCATGTTTTGTACACATGTATGTATGTAAGAAAAGATATATGGCATGAAAAGTCAAAACAATAAACCCATGCTCGTTATCCACCCTACCATATTGGAATCATGGAGCCTCGTGGACCCTAGTCAAACTCCTGAGCAAAAGCAACATGAAACACCCACTGGAAATTTTGTGGAGTTTCATTATACATTCAAAAATATCAAAGTTTGGAAAAACAATCATCATGATATTGGAATTGTCATGCATGCTTTAGCCTAGCACCTGCAAATAGAAGAGAGAGGTATGTCAGTGGACGGGGAAACAAGATGGGAAAGGAAGCATCCATAATTAGTAAATATATAGCTAAAATCAACAAACAAAATTAGAAAGTAGAAATAATGAATAATATTTACAAGCAGGTCACCAAATCCATCTATTGATAATGGAAAATTTTTACACTTACATGTACTATTGGTGATGTTTTTCAACCGCAAGGAGCATTGGGTTGAGTTGTTGGACCGTCGAACAATTTGAAATAGGTAATTTAGAATACAGTAAGTTTGTTGGATGTCTATCATATCTGTGCAACATTATAAAAGAAATCATATAGATTTAACAAAGATATATATCAGTATAAATTTTATCTTGCAAGTTCTTATATTTTCATTGAATGAGTAGGATGTATACGAAAATATGTGAATGTGAATCATGTGCACATATAATAACAAAGAACCAGAATAGGAAACAATTTTTTTTGTGGCAAAAGAATCATAGACTTGACTTGAAAAAAGAGAGTGTAGTTCGTGCATTACATTTCTACATAGCACCTATTATACAGTTTGTCTACATATATTCAATATCTACTAAGAAAGAACATACCTTGAACCTTGTATGAATATGTTTGATGATATTCTTTTTTGCCTAACCTGCTTGAAGGTCACTACGATGAACTACTCAGGTCTATTTATGCAAGGTCGCTAGTTTAATAGCAGACTGTTTAGAAATCGTTTTATGCTAGATTAAAAATTGTTGTTCTATGGAATGTGTAAGTTGTTGAATGTACTTATATATATATGTATAATGGTTGTTTGGACAATGCAACTTAATCAAAATATACTTTCCCACACTACTACATTCAATATTACATTTACTTCGTTCGCTACCATAGTAAAACAACCACATAATGCATTAAGCCTTGGGCGAGCAAAAACTTACCATATACAATTACTCTATTTGCTAGTGGACTAGAAAGAACGTGGGCACCAAAGTAAAGTCAAAAGGATGGCAACTCAATGTGAAAATGTATATATATGCAAACAAAAGAATAAATTATGTAGCCATTGATAATCTACAACATCCTCTTTGTAAGGATTTCCACTTAAATCAATTAGAATGATACCAAGGGACTAATTGTACAGAATGTGTATAACATGAGAGATGCAAAAAGTACAAAATGTTGTATTGTGAGAAAGTATACACCAGAATATGCAATAAAATATTTTGATTTAGTTGCATTGTCAGAATAGCCATTCTGGCATCATGAACATGTGCTAAAAAATATGCAAGAAAATATATTGATTTAGTTGCATTGTCAGAATAGCCATTTTGGCATTATGAATATCTTACACATACTGCACGATTAAATGTTCTATTCTTAAGAAATAGAAATTTCAAACAAAAAGCGTATCAACTAAAGATATAAAGTTGAACAGATCAAAGAAGTATTACAATAACACTTAAAAGCCACCAAACACATTTTGCAAAGATTGTTTCATGATATAATTGTTGCCATAACATTAAGAAAATACTGTTGAAAGTGGCTCTTTTGACAATGAAATTTAATCAATATACTTCCTTGCACATTTTGCAGCACATGAGTGTTAAAACCCTCCAACCTGCTATCAAAAGGAACAATAAGTAGAGACCGAAAGGCATGAACAATAAATTAACCGTTTATGCGAAATACCCATGTAAAAAATACACATGTAACCATATAGACATATATATACATGTATACATATATACATTTACATACATGTATATATACATGTATACATATTCATATGTATATATACATGTAAACATATACATACATATATACATGTATACATATACATATATATATATATATACATGCACACACACAAGTATACACACATGTATATATATGAAATTAGTTTGGTGGCTGCTACATAGTAAATGTCTTTTCAATAGCGCTTTTATACTTTCGCTATTTGTAATATATATATATACATTCAATTTGCATGAGGAAACACTTACCATTCAGGTTCCTTGTATCGAGGACACCAACTCCACCATGACCAACCCATGTAATTACCAAGGCCCACAGTGTCACAAGAAAACCCGGTTAAGTAATTGTCATTGGTTTTGTTGTGTTAATATGTTTGATGATATTTTTTTCCCTCATCTATTTGAGTATCAATAAGTGTCATGATATTGTTTTCCACTCATCTATTTGAAGTTGCTTGTAATAGATTATTCTATCATTCTTTTAACAAGGATTGTTTTTAAGTTTCAAAATTATGGAATCTTTGTCGTGGCTTTTTTTACCGTGGGCGGAATATGTTATATATGTCTTGAATCAATATGTTTCATGATGTTCTTTTTGACTTGGCTCTGTCAATAATAAAACTAGAGAACATCAGAAACAATAAAGAAAGAACAAAAGATGTGAGCAATAAAATAGTCTGCTATGAAACCAACAACAGAATGGCTCTTTCAACAATTCAACTTAATCTATATACTTTCTAGCACATTTTGCAACACATTAGTGTTAAAACCCTGTGGCCTTCTATGAAAAGAAACAATAAGCAAAGAACGAAAGACATGAACCATTAATTAATCATTTTTCAAAAAGTGGAATGAAGCTTTGTAGATGGCTCTCCAGATCAAAAACATGAGGAAAAAGGAATATCATGGAATATATCAATACAAGATTCAAGCTATGTTCTTTGGTAACAAATATTGAAGACAAGTAGAGAAATTGTATAAGAGGTGTTATGTGCTTTTTATTCCTTGTTATATGGTTGTATATTTCACGTTATACCCATTTTGGAGGGTTGAAAGAGATTATCCCTATGTATGTCCATGGAGAAATTATGGTTAAGTGTTCTTACTTTTGTCAAAAAAATATGGCCAAGGATAGTATTATTTCCGTTGTTCGTTAATTTTTGTAGGTATCTCTATACACTTTTTGCGTTATAGCCATTAGAATAGGAGAAATTGTAGATTAAGATAGCAAAGAAAGCATATATATATAATGGGTGATCCCACAAAAGTGGTTTACAATTTTTGGCCAAACTGGACACTGATTTTTTTTAACTAAATCTTCACATTCGGGCACCTATAGCGGTTAAACCGTGAGGAATTTGAAGATGATGCAAACTAGAGTCTTCTCACATTTTGTCTGTAGATTCTAAAAATATTTTTTTCAAAAATTTTGGAATTAGATTGCACTTTTTTTCCATCTGCCACAAAAATTGGTTTTTTTTTAAAAAAAAAGATTTTTAAAAAGTGACGCACACCGTATAATGCATAATTTTTTTCCTTGAAAGATTAAATTCTAATTCTTTCAAATTTAGATTTGTAACTCTGATATCTAGTGCTTCAACTTGGTTAAATAGTTTTTTATTGAATATTTTTTCTTTAATCAAGTTTCAAAGTCAAATCAATTACAATTTAGACATAACGCGGCCGTATAACGCATAACTTTTACTGTATGTATCCAAATTCTTTTTTTTTTGGTTGGATCAAGGACTCCAATATATGGTACATTCATATTTAATTTTTTTTTGTTGATAATTTTCTATTTTTCCACATGTGCAGAACAAAGAGTTTTGTTTTCAGTGAAAAACCTATATTTAATAAAACTTAAAACATAGATAATATAATCAAAACATATTAAAATTATATTCATTGGATAGCTCATTTTGAGGGAAACATGATACCAATTGGGTTTTTGAGATCTCCATTTTCATTCTCAAGTCGAGCTTCAATGTGCAAAATTCTAAGCAATTTTGGTGCCTAAGAGGATGTGGGTGAAAATAAGTGGGTTCGGTTGAACCGTTGTTCGGTCGAACAAAAAATTAATGTTCACTCGAATAGGGGTTCAACCAAACCTATTTAACATACAATAAAAAATATATTTGAATGGGGTTCGGTTGAACATTCTAAAAATGTTCGGTCGAACCCCCTCTATTAAAAATTAATATTTAATATTAATATAAATATAAATTATATTCTTATTAAATTATGACTTGAGAGAGAGATATGGAGGGAGTGGGAGAGAAAGGAAGAGTGGTTGTAGGAGGGAGATACTTGAGAGAGAGAGAGGGGGGGAGTGGGAGAAAGATAAAGGGTAGGGGGTATAAGGGTTTAGGGTTTAAGGGTTAAGGGTAGAGGGGAGAGACGGAGAGGGGGTAGGAGGGAGAGACTTGAGAG
>VDFB02168118.1:79760401-79923043 GCA_007258455.2 Sequoia sempervirens
AGAGAGGGAGATGGGGTGGGAGGGAGATAGAGGGTAGGGGGTACAAGGGTTTAGGGTTATAGGGTTAAGGGTTTAAGGGTTAGGGTTTATTTTTTTATTTGCATTGATTTATGTTTTACATATGTGTACAATAATTTTATAATTAGATAATACTTAATTTTAAAATTTGCATAATTTCCCATGGAACAATTTGATGGAACAAATTATATAAGTTGTATATAAGTGTATATAAGATTCTTGAACTTAAGAATTCAATGAAACAAATACAAGTTGTATATAATTGTAATTTAGGCAAAATGATTTTAAAAAACTTCAGTACATTTCAAATAAGGATTGAAAGAATATATGTTGGTTTACATGCAACAAAAAAAGGTGAGAGATGATGTTATCAAAGATTATTGAACTTAAGAATTTTCCATGGAACAAATATCTACATATAATTGTAATTTAGGAAAAATGATTTTAAAAAAATTCACCATGTTTCAAATATGGATTGAAAATATATATATGGGTTTACATGCAACCAAAAAAAGTGAGAGATGATGCTATCAAAGATTCTTGAACTTAAGAATTTTCCATGGAACAAATATGTACATATAATTGTAATTTACACAAAATGATTTACAACTATGTACAAGTTTACTATAAGTTCTCATTTGAACATGTATAGGGTTACAAGTGAACTTGAAAACCATGGATATAATCTAAGTCAAAGATTCTGGTTCAGCCTGCTCTTCAATAACATGTAGAATTTTTTGATGATCATCACTATCTAGTATCATTTTCTTTGGCCACGTGCATGTGGAACTGCATGAAGATGTAGAGTGGTAGAATTATTAAGTGACTATATTGATATACCTTGTTATCAGGTTGATAGTCAACAAAATGAATCCCATGCTGAACAACTTTGACTTGTTTTAGATTTGTCCCTTGCACTACAACAAAACCTGCATGGTAAACATGAACCTAAGCTATGACATATGAATGTGTGCAACATTTTGGTGCTCAAAGTTTGTACAATATATATTTAATGTTTATAATGTAATGTGCACATGTGAATACAATATATATAAATTTTTAAATTCAAACTCACTTGTGGGAAATGACATTCCATCACTTGTTTCAGGTTTTGTTAGCTTATTCCTCTCTTCTATGCAACACAATAAATAATAGCTAACACCTTCGATGTTTCTAGGCTCTGCTATGACTATAAAAACATCTCTTGTACACCAAATTTACACAAAGAAATTCTAAAAAAATTAGAAATTTCTAAAGATCATTAACTAGATATATATAATATTTAAATTATTGAAAACTTACACATGTCTTCAAATCTTTCTTCCTCGTTTTCATCATATGTTTTTGAAATAACTAGTGGCACCATATAACATTTACCAACATATCCAAGTTCTTGATTGTTGCATGCATAATTAGAGTTTCCCTCAATGCACTCAGTGCAAAAACAAGAGTAATCCCTTGTGTCTAATATCCATCCATGGCGACTATCTAAAGTCCTAACACAATGCAAAGATCTTGTTTTTTCTACCCTCTTGCATCCATGCATCGATATTCTACCCACACCTAGATACATATGTACACAAAAAAACTTATGTGAACAAATATGTATATATATATATTTTAAATTTAAATAAATTCAAATTTTTGATTTAATGTAATTTATACATACCTAATATCTCCCAAAACACTCTATGTGGAATGTGTCGGTTTGTTCTTGAAGATGTGTCAACCGCATTTGATGCAAAGTGTTTCTTGCACCATTCAACATCATGTGCATTGTCTAGACGATCTTCTAGATAACTCATTTGATGCTTTGTTAAAGCTTGTTTGATGCAAGCTCCTGACATAAAATACTAACCTAAACAATCATCAAATACTGACCTCATTTGATGCAAGCTCCTGCAAGCTCATTTGATGCATGGATTGGGAATGTCTGGACATCAAATACTGACCTACACGATCATCAGATATCCTAGTGGTGGCAGCCGCAATGTCACCTATAGTTTCAATTTCTTCCTTTTTGGAAGCAACGACAACCTCATCTGCTATGGGAGCTAGAGCTGTGGTGAGAGCAGGAGACCTCTCACTAAACAATACCCTAAACACTAGGGGTGGTCTATCTTCTCAACGATAGGTGGGCCTATCAGCAATCTGCCATGCCTCTGACCAGCATATGGTGGAATGTCTAGGTAGTTAACTTTGAGACCCAAATGGACCTCAACATACAACTGCTGAATAAAATATAATGGAATCTGGTCATTGTTTGGGTATAGACCATGTGCTGCAAGAAATTGTGGGTAGATCAATGAGTCTATAGCATGATCAACACATCTAGTGACCTGGTATCCCCTAACCTTACACACATTTTGATAAAATGGAAAACAAGTGGCTTTTATCATTTCTTTGGTGACACTATCCTATTTTTGTTTAAGGGGAACGTCACCATGTACTTCTTCCTGCATGTGGGAAAGAATAGCAACTACTCTATCTGGGGAATATGCACTAGTCCTCTCAAGTTCATCTTTTAGTTTTTCTAGACTATGCAATATTGACATGCATGGTTCACTATATATCCCCGGGTTTGCACCCTGTGCTAATGAATCTCTCAATTTTTTAATCTCATTAGTGGTATTTCCAAACAAATTTTCTGCAGGTGGAACATCTTCATTTTCCATGTTATATATGTATGTACACCTAAAGAAGCAATGAGACCTTGGTAAATAATATATCTAGATATAGAGAATATATTTATCTAAAATAGTTCTAATAATTCATCTACTCATCAATAATATTTTCATACCATTAAAAATTTAAAAAGAATTGGAAGAAAACTATAATCTATAACATAGCATCCTTAAATGGTTCAAATTTTAAATGAAACAATGAAAGAAAGAATAAGAAAACAAAGATTAGTGTAAAATTATTTGAAAATAATTGGGGATAAAAATATCTAATCTAATAGTTGTTAACATAAATGAACTTCAAAATAGGATTATGTAAGTGAAAAAAAAGTTCTATTGCCTTCATTGAACCTAAATTTATCTAGTTAAGATATGTCTAAAATTTAGAATTCACACTAGAATATCAATATTCCATAAGAATCTCATAAAGAGGATGAATTTAATGGAATATAATATAAAATCCTCCATATGAGGATGAATTTTATCATTACATAATGAGTGAATCATCTCAATTATATAGCCAAGAACATCAAAAAATTATAGATTGGAAAGCAAAATAATCAGACATTTATCATATTTTTATATGTATAAAGTTTATATACCATCAAACTATTTAAACTTATAGATTGCATAAAGCTATAAATTGAATCGTTAAAACTAATTTACTAAGAATCAAATCTAATAAATTTTGACTTCATATTGCATACTTGTTATAAATATCTCACTAATCCAACCATACATTTTGTATATGTTAAAAAATATATGATTGTTATGCCCATAATTTTTCACTAGAAAAACCCAATAATTTTTTTTTTTTTGAATCCTTTGATTATGCTATAATTATGCTAATTAATTCTTTAAGCGTTTATGATGCAACAATAACCATCTCCAATAGAATTAACATCCTTTCTTTAATTATTTTGTTGGTTTAACTTGCTAATGTGATACCATTATTAATGCATCTCTCACTATTAACTGTACTTTAAATATTAAATTTGCAAGTATCATAATTTAATGGTTACACTAATAATATTCTCATTATAAAGGTTATGTCATCGTAACCCACAATGAGTTGTTCCTACTTCTATTTCTTGTTGACAGTAAGGTCAGTATGGTATTATGATTATTAGGGTAGTTCCTCATGACCCAATGATGGCATTTAAAGTACTAAATATGTAACTTTTGATTGTAATAACAACATGAATAATTATATGGTTTGCATTTATTTATTTATTTTCCTCTCATATTTGAACATCTATAAAAGGATTTTCCAAAAATGCTATCCAATTATCGATGAACATTAATAAGGTTAAGTATGTTAACATTATTATTAAGGTAACTATCGATATGAATATTAATAAGAGTATTAACAATACTCTGAGTCAATAGCGGCGGGTTTTTTTTGTTTACTTTGTTGTTCTTTTTGGCTTGACCTTTCTGGTCTGTTTCGAGTGGCTGTTGCTTGCTCTTTCCATCTTCTCTTGGGCAGCTGGTGTTTTTTTTTGGACTTTTGTGTCCTGTCTTTTTTATTGTAAACTTTGTGGTTTCGGGTTCCTGTAAAACCTGTTTTACCCATTATCAAAAATAATACTCGATGATATTAAGGCTCCCTCTACAATTAATACAAACATTCTATCAATTTTGTTACTCACAAATAATATTAGACTTTACTCATAATAGAAATGTTAATGTGATAGTGATATCATGTTTACATAGCACATAAACACAATTATTTGTTAGCTCATTGTTGCTTGCAAATTTTTTTTTACCATCTTAGCATCCCTAATAAGATTATCAATAAAATACTTTTCTTACTCGGGTGATTTTATTTGTGACTTATTTTAGTATGATGATCCCCCTTTATATTACCCTTAATAATAGTATCACTATTTGTTATTAATATATTTAATTTTAATTCTTTTATCTAACTCTTATATATTGTTATAGCATTTATTTAATTATTCATCTCTATTACAAGAATAATTATATGATTAAATATATTGCATACTTGTAATAAATATCTCACTAATCCAACCATACATTTTATATATGTTAAAAAAATATATAATTTAACAATTTATACAACTTCTAATTATGATAAAGACAAGAATCATAATCTATACCATTATTTTGAGTTTTGTTTAATAGAAATTGAAAAAAATTATAATCATAAAAAAAAGAATGAATAAACTAAGGATCATTTTAACAATGGTGAATTAGTGCCTAAAGATTGGCCTAAAAAATTATAATATTCAACATTCTCATCACAAATTATATATGAAAACTAAGGATCATTTTCTTATATATATTTTCATAGATTTAAAATTTGAATATTTATTACTATAGCATATAGTTCATTACAATTATATTTTTAAATAATATTGTAATAATTTATTATGTCTTTGAAATTTTTTTTGTGGATTTTAATGTTGTTTTTTAAATTTAAGTTAGAGTAAGTAGAATCTAATGAGATACCTTAAAAAGATTCAAGTTTTATAATTTAATCTCCCTCTTATAAATATAGTTTTTTCTAGTCTTACAATTTCTTGTGTCATCTATTCAATTATTTTAGCTATGGATTTAACCGCAATCTTGTAGGAGGTATTAAGAAGAGTAATTAGTATCCACCCTTAGATAAAAAAAAATATTTTTCCTTTAGGAATTAATTTATCAACCCTTGATTAATAGAATTTAAATGATGGATCCCTTTGATAAAGCTACTTTTTATACCTCATAGAGTCCTCCTTGATGAATGGACATATTGTTTTAAGGAATTGTGTAGCTAAACCATCTATTCCAAGACTTTTTGAGTATTCAAATCCTTCAAGGAAATATCAACCTCCTCAAGGGTGAATAAATTATCTAAATGTGCCTATTTTTTGAGACCAATTATTTTGGGTATGCAAGTGCCAATCAATTCCTCAACTATATCTTGACGTGGATCTCCTTCAACTAGATCAATTAAAAATTATTTGTAATTTTGGAGGAAAATGGATTTAATATCATTAGAGTTGTCATGGAACTACCTCTCTTGATCAACGATATATATTATCCACTCTCGAGAATGTAAATATGTTTGAGATAACTAAAAAATAATTTGTATCCCTTATATCCTTTCATCCAATGTAGCCTATCTCTTAATTGAGTTCCTCTGCCACAATTAAGTTCAAATCTTCTAAGTTTTATTTCAACGGAAGCAACCACTCATTGTAGAAAAGTTATTAGTAAGTGGTAAAGCCAAAACAAGTTTTTTTTTCTATTTGGATCCATTTTTTTTTCCATTCTAGATCTCTTTCTAGCCATATTCTTATTGTAAGATCATAGTAAGGTAGTGCAATAGATTTAATTGAATCATTCCACAATTGTATCCACTTACCATTTTGATGAGGTCTAAGAACATCAACCAAAGGGATATTAAGAAAGCAAGGTGATCAATTTGATTGAGGTGGGAAGTGTTGAGCTTGAAGGATAGATTATTAGGTATGAGGAATAACAAGTTTGAAAAGTTTACAGAATTGGGAGGTGATATGTGAGATAGGTTTAATAGAATCTACTTAAATAAGGGTGTTTTGTGGAGAGGGTACAATGGAAAGAGAAATAACTAAGTTTTAATCTATCAATACAACTAAGTTTCCCTTTGTTCACCATCTCTTTAGTTGGTCCAAGTGAACTAGTGATCAGTATAAGAATATTTTTTGTCTAAAATGGGATCTAAATCCCTCATGGTATTTCTAGTTAGGATGTAGGAATTCAATTATTTTTTAGAGATTTTATGAGAACTAAACCAACTTGTATCTTGGTTTTTTCCACCATATCATATTCACCTCCTTGTAGCCATTTAGTCATAGGGAGGGCATAAAAATCCATTCCCACAATTTAACTTGAGATGAGGAGTCATTAGGCATACAATAAAGAAAAATGAATAGGTATTCCTTGGATTAGTAGTAAGCACTAAGCACAATTGTTGTTGGGATCCACTCCTCAATAGATGATAAACTTAGCCAAGTATTGGGAAAGGTGGGTCAACCTTGCATCCTAATATTTTGATTTATTATTTTGTCCTCATATTAGGAAATGAGGCATCTCACTTTGTGTTGGTAGTTATTTGTCATTTGTTGAATGCTTCAAGGGAGGTGTCTAAGATGTTCTAAGAGCATATAATATCATTATAGCTTTATATGATGAAACCCTCTTATGACATATTCTTATGACATTTAAGAGCATGACTATAGAATATTTACAGTAAAATATTGACCAACATTATGAAAAATCATAAGAAATATTTTAAGAAATAACAACTGTGTCAAGGAAAAAGATGTGGACATTTACAAGAACTTTTTTTTTTAAGGAAAGTGGGAGACCACTTATAAGTTTATTTATATATAATATTTTACATATAGCTGGTTCATGCAGACATATTGGTAGGAAAGAACCAACAAGAAAACCCCCAATTGCAGTCCGAGTAACAAATTTTACAAAATATCAAAAAGACCGGTGAGGTCTTAGTACAAATGACTAATTGTCTGATTACAACATTACAAAAGCACATTGGTTGAATACATCAGTAGATATGCACATTCTCTTATGCACCCAAAATACCCAAAATAAGACATCATACTAGATATACCCATGGCCCGAATACATAACACAGTGGAGATTACAAAACCTTATTAAACATAAGACTGATAAGCTAGGAAGCCACCTTCAAAAAGATGCAGATTTTCCATCAACATGTTGAAAGCCATTAACCGAGCTTTCTTTTGTTTCCACTTGTTTACCTTTGTGTTGGCGATCATGCTCAAATGAACGTTTTGATTTGTTAATATCAGGCACATAACGATAACATAATTTATTTTTGGATGAAGATGGAAGTTGAAAATCATGAATGCAAACATGACTTCTCAAGAAAGAAATGGCATGATATTTTCTTTTTAAATCATCAATTTCCTCCATGGAAATGGTAGATCTGTATCTATTTAGAACTTGGTAGAGATGTGAAGAAGTGTCATGCATTGTGGATAATAACATGCCTTGGAATATGTCAACATAGGTCTCTTCTCATGAAACAAAACCTTCTTTGAATTATTAACATTAGAAATTAATATAGTTTGGTGAGCATATTGTATAATCACACTAGAAACCAACAATGGAAGATTGAGAGTCTCAACTAATAATTCCACCTTATAGATAACATTCATACTAGAAGCCAATAACTAAAGACCAAATTTCATAAATAAAGTTCATGTGCTATATATATCATGCCTTTGAGGGGTCACTAGTACCATGAGCCTTTTGAAATCCTTCTCCATCTAAATGCATCCATTCCAAGACCATTGGGAGGTGGGTATACAATATGAGCCAAGTATTAATTTCTAATGTTAATTATTGAAAGAAGGTATATAAATTATTCGAGCATCTTAATTCTCATACAGAGTTACATCTTAGTCAATTTCTCAATCTATGAGTTCCATATATTTGTAAATTTTTCTTAATATAAAAACATATTTTATTTCATTAAAATTAACCTATCTATTCGATGTTACAAAGGATGCTCTTATTTTAAATTATAAGTATATAATTCAAAATTAATTAGTAATTTTCAAGATAGAGTACACACAATTTCTTTAGTTAAAATAAAATAATATTCTTATTTCCATGTGAGAGTTATGTAGAATGGTAGTTTGATGTCTCGAAAATATTTCTTTCATACATACTAATTTTTTATCATTACATTATGAGTGAATCATCTCAATTATATAGCTAAGCACATCGAAAATTTATAGAGTGGAAAGAAAAACAATCACACATTTATCATATTTTTATATGTATAAAGTTTCTACCATCGAACTATTTATACTTATAGATTAATTTTTTTTTGAATTTGGTTATTTGGGTTCAACATGTCATGCTATAGGATTTTCTTGTGCTTTCACCATGTTGTCATGTGTAGATAGCTATCTATTTTATAGGTTTAGGAATTTTAGAGGAAGGAAAGGTTGAACAAAATGCATAAGGATGAGATGGAGCCTTGTTTACCTTAGGATTTGGTTGAGACTCCCTTTGAGAATAATCGAGGGGTGGTTGGTCCTCTTGTAGACATGACTAATTTAGAAGGTCTTGTCAAGAGAAATTTAGAGGATATTGGTAGAGACAAGAATCATGTTATAGATGGATTAGTTGGAGTTCATTTCCTCTACCATTCTCTTGAATTGCAACATTCACCTGTTGGCATTTCTTCTAATAATTTTAAAATATGAAGAAGGTTCAAGTTTAGAAGATTATAGGAACCCTTTATTCCCTTTGGTCTCAAGTTTGGAAACTAAAGATGGAAACTCCATTACAAACTTGAACTAGGTTTGAATTCATGGAAAAGGATAAGGTTCACAATAAGATATAGTTCCTTGAAGAATTTTTTATTCAAGTTGTGAAATGATAGATCTAATGTTTTTGGGAAAACGACCCTCTTTATTAGATACATTGCCACTATTGGTGGAGTATTTTTCTAACTTACAACTATATTTTTCTTGTTGTTGTTCCATGCCAATATGATTGATCATTTTTTGTCTCTTTATTGGTCTTTGTAAAAGGGTGGGGCCCTTTCAAAATTTCTATTTCTAATTCATAAATTCAACCAAAAGTATTTACCCTAAAATTAAAATATAAATAATTTAAACTTTAAAATAGTCTTTTATGATATTATATAATAGCCTCATGTATTTAATTTATAAATCCTATTATTCTTTATGTTTAATTTCAAAAATTTAATGCTCTCAAGTATAGATTACAAGCACACATTCTTTACATTTTTTCTCTTTATTTTGTACTATTTTGTATATGGGTTTCTTATATGCATTGCCTCAAACATATAATTTTGATGTTCTATACCTAGTTCTAAATGTAGTTTTATGAATGTATTCCTCCTTTATTCTTTGCTAATTGTAATTGAATATTAGACCTATTTTTTAAAATATGGCCACCCCTCTCAATTAGTAAAATAAGTCATCTATTTTAGGTGGTGGATATTAATGTTAATTGTTTATTTATTTTACATACATAATCAAGACAACTTGGAAAACTATCTTATCTTTCTTTTTCATAAAAATAGTTGGAGCATCCCATGACAAGACACTAGAACAGATAAATCCTTTCTTTAAAATGCCATTTAGGTTCAATCCTTTAATTCATGCAAATATGAAGTGTTTGTTTGATAGGGATCTCTAGATATAGGGGCTAATTCATGCATGAACTCTATTAAAAAATAAAACACCCATTTAGGAGGAAACATGAGGAATTCATTCTAGGATTTAGACATCCTAAGACTTTTGTAATGGAGGTTTATTTTCATTTGAATGGTTCTCATTCACTTTTACTAAATAAAAATTAACAACAAACAAGGCACACCCTTTTCTTTATTCTCTTTTGAGTTGTAAAATAGAAAATTTAATAATACCTTCATTCCTTCTAATCCTAATAGAACTATTTTATTATACATTTCATTCAAACAATCTAGTTTCTTTCCTCTAAATTTATTCTTCGATTCATACATTTAGTTCACCAACCATTTTTGGAGTAATGTCATAAGACTCAAAGGAAAAATATGAAGAATTTTATCCAAGTTTCCATTGTATGCACCCTAAACTTTATATCATGAACTGTTTGATATAATGACTCAAATAAATTTGTTAATGAATTGTTTGATATAATGCATGAAATAAATTTCCAATAGTGTTTTTGATATAATGCCTCAAATAAATTTCCAATAGTGTTTTTGATATAATTTCTGACATAAATTTGTTAATGAACTGTTTGATATAGGGTGCATACAATGGAAACACTATTTCTACCATACTCCATAAAAAATTACCATGAATTGTTTGATATAATGCCTTAAATAAATTTATTAATGAATTATTTGATATAGGGTGCATACAATGGAAACACTATTTCTATCATACTCCATCAAAAATTACCATGAAATGTTTGATATAATTCCTCAAATAAATTGGAGGTGCCCATGTAGAAATGTATGCAAAATGTGGAAGCATAGACATGGAATGTTAATTTTTTGATAGAGTAGAAATGTATCATAGAAATAGTGTATGTTGAAAAGATTTTAGAAACTTTCAAACAAATGCAGTTTCAAATCAACAAATTTGAAAAATTTTGCATTTAGGGTTTAGAAATTTAACAAACAAATGCATTTTGAAGTCTATGAAATTTGAATTTGACAAACCTGGTGAGATATGCAAGTCGGGTTGATGAACTATGGAGAGATGAAGTTGAGTTTTCCATTCGCTGTTTGTTGTTCACGTTCACTGTTCACCGCACACACAAAGCATAGGGAAAGCAGGAAAAGGCAAAAATTGACAGTGAGAAGTTCAATTTTTTTTATGCCTTATTTGAGGGGGTTTGGTTGAACCCATGTTCGACTAAACCCCTTAAAATATTAATTTTTTTTGTTTGTGTTTTATGGTTCGGTTGAACATAAAAGGTGGTTCGGTCAAACCATAGAGTTCGACCGAACCCATTGAGTTTTTGGAAAGGAAGAAAAATCAAATTTTCTTCCTCATAAAATTTGTAAACCACTATTGTGGTTTGACCCATATATATATAATATATGTAGAGGGTTAACATGAAAGCATAAACATTTTGGAGGTAAGAGTAGTTTTTTGGTTGTGAAGTATTATTCTAATAGCTCTTTTACAATTTCTCTATTTTCCTAGGTTGACTATGAAAGAGCATCACTCGAATTTTGAATTCATAGCTCAACTCTTACAGAAATTGCTTATATTGTATTAATATATTTAATGTGGGTTTTAAGACATAAGAGAAATAGAATATCATGAAATAGATTAATACAAAATATAGGGAGCTTCAAAGAGATAAGGGAAAGAGAATATCATGAAATATATTAATACAAAACAAGAAATCGATGCAACAATTGGCATTCACCTATTAGCTATTTCTTTGAAATTTCCATTGGGATTTCCATAAAAGGAAGGTATAGGAGGATGGGAAAATCTAATTTGAACAAGACACTATATTTATTATAGTCAAGTGCATGTAAGAATCCGTGCATGAATGTTTATATATAGCAACAAATATATAGAGGGTATCTACCCATGGAGGGAGGAAAAAATTCAATGTATAAATCAGGAAAATATAAATATGTAAAACAAACCTTGTTTATACTTACAACTATGGTCATCTTTCTGAGAGTAATTGTTTAACACATGGGTTGCATTTCTGCTTGTCAATCTATCTTTGCATTTATCCCAACATAATACTACTGTAAAGCAACATTTTATATTGTTATATAAAAATACATGTCTGAAATTAGATAAGTATGGAATAGGGAAAACACATTGTGGAATGGCTTATTGAAAGAATAGGAGAACAAATGTCGGAGGTTGCGGAGCTCTTCAAACTAGCATGTATAAGGGAGGTGGAAAACAATTTGTTTGAGTAGTCTACTATGAAACAAAGACCATAGTGTGTCATTTCACAAGGGACACAAAACAACAATGCTCGGATGTATCAACTATCACATGAGTGAGCACCTACCATTCTACGTCCATTGATTTAGGCATGATCACAAAGCCACGCAATGAATAAAATCCATCATCGTTGTGAAAATGGCTGAGCAAGCCCATGGCCAAGCAAGCCATGACAAATAGCTTGGAATTTTATCATGTATCATGGAAAAGAAAAGCAATATAGACAAGAGTATATATTTGTGAATGTAATATATAGGAACAGTGAAACAGTGAAATGATGGAAAAAGAATTTTGTAGAAAAAAATTTGTAGCTATTTGAATCAAATAAAGCTAATAGAAAAGCTAATAGGAAGACATTAAAATTTGTGGGAGCAAAGCATAGAGGAAAAATGTGAGAACTCAATGTATATAGACTGTGGGAATAGAGAACACAACATGGTTGCAGGATTTTAAACTTATTAGTGAAATGGAAGACAATTTTTTTTCATAATGCATCTATAGTATGTGCATATATAGTTTACTATACTAGAATGTTCTAAACACATTATTGACTTATAGAACTTTTGGTTTCTAGTTATTGTTGGTTCCAATCTCTATGCATCTTTGATAGATGGAGTTGCTTGCATTTGCATATGTATTAATGTGCAACAATTGTAACTGTATGTTTACACTGCTGCATGCTAAAATTGGTTGGAAAATAATTGTAGGTATGCTAATAACAAATTGACATCATGGAATTTAAAAATAGTTAAACAACGATGGGAAAATGGAATAAACAAAAGAGTGTATTTTTTTGAATGACATATATTGAAAGCATCACACAATGAAATATTAGAACAAGAAGTCAATAGATTAATAGAATAGAATTATCAAAACATGCGACTGGCTTGTACAATTTGTACCCTTTAGTTATTGTTGTGTAGTATATTTGTGCATCTTTGGCATTATACCCATTTTGCACAACTTATTACTTGGTATTTTTTTTTAAATTCAACCTAGAAAATGCTTGAGAAGATGATGACACATAGGCTGAGGCAGATGCAAGAGCAATTGTCTTCAAGCATTTTTTGTAAGTTGGGATATGGGGTGGGAGTAGAAGCATTTGGTGAGGGTTGCAGATGTTCCAGACGCATCTCCTCGCTGTGACAATGAGCAGTGTATTTGTTGGTACCAAGCTTGGGGTATCTCTCAAATGAGAAAGCTAGATCAATATGGAGTCTTTCAATTGATTTAACACGAGACATAGTTGTAAAATTCAACCCTTGCCTCTCTTTGCTACCTATGTTTATTGTTGCTCTATCCAATGTTAAGCCTTGTACTTTATGTATTGTGATTCCCCATGCCATAGTGAGTGGAATTTTTGTTTGACTCCCTTGACTTATAGTTGGGATGGGGATGTCTCTCAGATGTTCTGGGTCCCATAGTGGAACAATGTAATTTTGGAAGCGGACAACAACATAGTCAGGTGGGTTTGGTGGTTTACAATGTGGATTGTACACAATAGTTGTAACAACACCAAGGGATCCATTCACTAGGCCAACTTGAATCCAAATTTTTTTTGTTAACATCACCTATTCACCAACACAAAGTAGCAATTCTGGGAGAAGCCGGTTGTCATCTCCATGACCAGATGCATGTTGTTGTGCCACTCGAGCAATGCTAATCGCTATGGTTAAATTTAATTGCTTTATCATTTTTTTGTTGTGGAATGCAACCAAGTCATTTGTGGTAAACAAATGTGTAGTATCATCAAATTGTTCTCTTTCTGTGGCTGAAAGCATTTTCTTTGTTTTTTTCATAAGCTCTTCCTAGTCATTGTGGAGAACCTCACCATTTCTTATATGGAGAAGGATTGCCTGAAACTTTTTCTATGAAGGGCTATCTCCTTTTTGTCAGAAAATAGTGTCCAATGTTATTGAGATCGTGAAAGTGTTCCACAAGGCTACTTCTGATGAGCATGAAGCATATATAGGCGTATCTATGACAAGTGGCAACTGGGCAAGCTCACCAACAAGGATCATAGAAACACCACCAAATGGCTCCCTCTGGTTATTTGGGAATGCTTGGCACAACTTGCTATCTATTTTTAGTAGCAACTTTGGGCCTAGGAAACTCATTTCATCGATCAAAATGTATTCAATATACTTAAATTGTTCTTGGAATATTGTCAATTGTTGCCCTTGCAATGGATTCATATCCTTTATGGGAATTTGAAGTGTTGTATGGATTGTAGCAGCACATATGATGTATGTAGTGACACCTGTAGGAGCTAATGTGAGCAAGTAGTTATTGGATCTAGTAAAAGAGGTGTTTATTTGTTGTCGAATACAATTTATCAAAAATGATTTTCCAGTGCCAGTTGTCCCTTGAATGATCATGCAGAGAGGGGCTTTGGGTGAAGGATGCATGTGATGGGACTAGATTATTTGAAGGGCCAATTGTTGTTTTGGTGAAAGTTGATGAGATGACATATCTACAGGAAAAAAATGTATCATAGCTTGCTCACGCTATGCCTTCATTGATGGGATGAACTGCAAAGCAATATTATGGAGTGGTTTAGGTACATGGTTTGTATTCCATGGATGGTTCATATCAAAATCATGCCTACCCAATAGCTGAAGTTGATTTATACTAAATTTAGTAGTAGTACCAAGACGAGAGAAAACTTCCCATTTATATTCATCCATAGAAGGTCGATGGTTCAAATCATTAGTATCACTATCATGTTCTTCAATTTTGGGTGTAACTAGAAGTCTATTAACATGCCAAGGACGATAACCAACCATTTTTAAAACTTTCCAATTTTCTATTATCTCTTGTTTGAGAAGACTTATATCTATTTGTATGTTTCGAAAAGGTTTGTATAGCATAATTTATGTCTGAAAAAATGTCTCAAATATCTTTGTATCTTCAACGGGAGCAGTCTTGAACAACGAGTAGACAAGGACAACTACATGTTGGTATGTTGGTTTCCATTTAGCCTTTTTGCACTTTTGTGAGTGTGTATATAGCCGGACTGAGTTAATTAGGGAGACAACACCTAGCTCTGGAGGCCTCTGCATATGGCAGTGAATATAGTTTGTTGTCAACTCTTCATTAGTATCATCTTTATTTATACAAAACCATGTCTTTTTTCCAACATTCAAGTGAACGTATCGTCAAATTGAAGTAAGAAGAGGTAGTTTTTGTAGCATATGGCACGTCTCTTGTGCAAAGATTTCATGTTCCACAGGAATATTCATCATTATTTTTGATATAAAACCAGTGCTCTATCCTCAACTATATTTGTATTTGCAAGTCTTTTAACATATCAAGATAATTTTCTAATTTTTTCTCAGATTTAGCTGCATATTTAGAAATATAATTCAAAACAATTTTCCTAGAAACAACTAGCTAGCAGTCAACATTGGCACGCCAAATTGAAAGCATGGTTGTTGTTGCCAAGGTGCTTTATACCGACATTGCAATTGGTCTCCTTTTCTCCTTAAACAAGTGTATTAAGAGCATTTTGTGTGCCTTTGAACCATGTTTAGAAACTCTTCATAATCTATGATTGGATCATTGGTAAGGATCTGGCTCGTGGTAAGCAAGCACATGTTTTTGTTCAAAACAATGATACATTCTAAGCAATCTTTGTACAGGGCAATGTGGATTCCAAGCTGAAATGTACCTATCAAAAAAGTCCCTTTCCATGGTAATGTCATCGTCATTGGACCAATCAAGAGTGTCCATGTTAGGAGCTTCTAGAAGCTATAAAAAACAATGCACATGTGTAGAGCCACGATGTTTCCATTCATATCTATACCAATAATATTTTGTATGCAAAAGATTTTTAGTGACCTCCTCACAGAAAATTGAGAATCTATGATGCAAATATAAATATGTTATATGTGGATTTTGAACAACACTATCTATTAGCATTTTTGTTGAAGGATCCATTGCTAAACAAGTTGTAGAAGATAAAACATTTTGTGTATGCACAACTCAAAGTGAAAAAAAGGGTGGGTATACCAATTTTTTTGATCGTGGTGGTTAGTTGGGCCTGGCAAGAGTTCCAAAAAGAGCGGGTCTCGCACAATGATGTGCCAAAATTCATCAACTGCTTGGCTATTTGGCAGTCGGGAGCAGCTTGGAGCTATTTTCACAAGACAAACAACGACTTGGGGATTTTTTCCTCCACATCTGCTGGGAAAAGAATAGAGATAGTTTGTTGGCTATGATGTCTCATAATCAAGTTATAGATAAAACATCTAAACCTAACATGTTTTCCAAATCTGTGGTCAAAATATCTCATTAGGTGGTGGGCATATTCATGCAAGTGAATTTTAACATTTTTCGGTTGAAGGGGAAGTGCTGCTCTAGTGCGGAACAATGTTGGAAAGGCCATTGAAAATAAACCTTCAGTGTTGTATTCATTAAGATGAGAAGAGCTAATTTCAGACCAAGATAAGATATTCTGCTCTTTTTTTCCAATTTGTAAGACATGTTTTATTGCTTGTAGATCTCACCTAGAATTTGGAAGGGAAGGAATAAATGATGAAAGGTTTTAAGAGGTATTTTCTTCTTGACCAATATTTGTTGAGTTGGTTGATGGTATTATCTCTTCATCTGAAATGTATGCAAGAAATTGGACACATCAACAACAACATTGAAGGTAACATATTAAGAGTCTAAACATCAATCTCAACATAATTGTAGTATTTGTCATATTGAATTTTTTATTTCAATACATCCATGACATCATTTTTATTAACATAACAATCGTAATTACCACCTTCAATGGTGGTCTTGTGAATGATCATGACCTCAAGGTCTTGTAGTCGGCGCGATAAAAGTTTTGCTATGCTCAAGATATCCTAAGGGAAGCTTATCATGTGACCACTATATTTAAATTGGCCTCCTTTAGCATGGGAGGCCTGTAGAATTGGAGCCACCCTAGCAATAAGCATTTCTTCAACCTGTGTTAAATTTTTGAGTAACAATGGTTGTGGGCCTGGGTCCATGCCATTTGCAGAGCTGAAGTGATGGATACCTTTTTTAGAATAACACCTTACACATGTGGCTCTTGACCCTGACATTTGAATGTGCATCCCTATGTAGCTTTCCCTACATATTTGGAAAATAGAAAGGTTGGAAAGTGCATCTATACGATGTCGAAATCTCTTGACCATAGCAAGGTAGCTTTCGTTGAATATTTCTTTGAGATGGTGTTCCTATGTTGGTGCAACATGGGAGTTGCTCTGAGATTGTATATAAGGGGTGGCATTTGCCATTGGATTTGGCTACTGCAAAGGAGGACAGTTAGTAGTCTGACGTGTAGGTGTGGTTGTTGTATTTATCCTTTGCTACAAGTATTTTTTGTGGTGCTTGATAGATATTTCCTCTTTATGTTGCTTATAGTACAATTAGTTCCATTGTTGTTTTTTTCCCTTTTTAAATTCAACAATTGATTGCACTGTGCAAATTGAATGTGCCTGAATAGCCTATGAGTATACATACAAGCTCAAGCACATTAGGATATATGAATATACATGTATAACCATAGATATATTTAAAGTAGCAATTACACATAAAAATATAACAAAATATATATGTGTATCCATGTGTATATAAATCTATATCTGTGAATGATCAGAAAAGGAATGGCATAGTTTGAACATTATAATATATTAAATTGTAGTTGAATCTTGTTCCTTTCCTCAAAAAAATGTGTTTAGGGTTAGTATTTTTATTGGCCTCCATTTATTGTTTTAGTTATCCTTATGCATCTTTTTCATTGGACGCATTAGCATAGGACCAATTGTAGATTATGAACATGTTGGATATAAAATTAGTTTGCTAGCTGATAAGTGTTATGGTAAGTCTTATTCTTTCTAATATCTCTTACTATTCAAAATGGCTCTTTCGACAATGCAATTTAAGCAATATACTTTCTCGCACATTTGGCAACACAACAGTGTTAAAACCATCCAACCTACTATTGAAAGGAACAATAAGAAAAGATCAAAATGCATGAACAATAAATTAATCGTTTATGCAAAATACGCATGTAAAACATGTATATATATACATGTAAACATATAGAAATATATATACATGTATAAAAACATGTATATATACATGTATACATATACATAGATTATGCATATACAATGACATATATATACACACATATACATATACATACATATGCATACATATACATACATACATATACATACAGATACATATAGGACTTGGAAGCCTCGATATAGGGGGGTTGGATTGAAAGTGTTTGTTTGTGTAAGGCTTAGTTCATTTTTCCATTGTTGCACAATGGGAGCAAGCAAAGTAAATGTGGGCAGACGGAGTAAATGTAATATTGAATGTTGCAGTGTGAGAAACTATAGTTTCATTAAGTTGCATTGTCAGAAGAGTCATTGTGCCATTAATTTCATAGCAAATGGGAAATTTTTTTTGTCCACATATCTGATCTATCATATTCTACTATTTTTTTTACATATACATAGACATACACATATGCTTATACACATGCATATACATACACATACACATATACATATGCATACATGCATACATAAACATACATATACATATACAAACATATACATACATATACATATACACATACATATACATATACATATACATATACATATACAATATTGATTGTTGCAGTGTTAGAAACTATACTTTGATTAAGTTGCATTGTCAAAAGAGTCATTGTTCAATTGATTGATAGCAAATGGACAAAATATGTTGTCTTTATATCTGATCTATCATATTGTAGTATTCATTTTTTGTATATGCATAGACATACACATATGCATATACATATGTATATATATATAAATGATATATATACATACATATACATACATATGTACATATACATGAAAGGGATCCCTTTATATGCTAGAAAATAGGAATGCATATCTACTTCCACATCTATATGATTTTCAAGATGACCCATGTATATATACACCTTAAAGCCAAGAAAATTGGAAACAGTAATGCCAAATTTGTAACAGGTGTAACAGAAAGGAAAATTCTACTTACAAAATTAGGATCTGAAGGTTGGGGGAGCACACCCTCAAAGCAGGACTTTGCAGTGGGACTAATGGGTGCTGCCAACAAATCAATATTGGGGGCTCTGCAAACCCATCCACAAAGCTCATTTTTGTAGTCATAGTTCTAGGGAACTTATTTATAGGGACAAAATGTTGCAATTTGAGTTCAATAATTGATAGCTCTATTTCACAATAAAAAAAAAAGATTAATGTATTGTAACATCCCAATGGTAATTGGTAGACAACTTAGAAATATCAATTTATAACCATTCCACTTTTAATACTATCGAAGCAACACAATATACAACAACAAGAATATAAATCCACTTTTAATGTTGTGCAAACACTAGGGGATACATCAACAAGAATAAAAATGATAAATGCAAATGCATATACCCATATATGTATCTCTCTATCTTTGGGGCTGCTTATATGTGTATCCATGAAGTCTTTTATTATTTCCCTATATGTGTATTTATGCAGTTTTTTATTTTTTTATGTAATGGAAACAATGATATGGTGCAATAATCTGTCCAAAATGCGTATAACATCACAAGATTAATTGGAAATTTGGCCTACATTACTTGGTATTCAATATTATGGGAAAAACATTTATGCAAAATACCCATGTAAAACGACTTACAAATTCCAGAGCACAATAGTTTGGGAGATCTCAATTCTATTATAGAATAGACCTGAGGGAGATGATTCTCACAATAGTGTAATATGCAAGCAACACGGCAACAACTCTTTCGACAATGCAACTTAATCAATATTTTTTTTTCCTTAAAAAAAAAAAACAACAATTAGGAATTTGTTATAGGGAGCTTCAAATAGATGAGGGAAAAATATCATGCAACATATTGATACACCATAAGCAATATGTGTAATAGTTGTAAGAACTATCAGGATGATACTCAAGAATTAGGCATATGTCGTGCTTGAGTGTTTTCCTAATAGTTCTTTTACGATTTTCTTGTTTTTCTATAATATGCAATGCCAAATAATGGAGGTTGAATGTAGAATATATGCATGTATATATATGTAGAAATTATTAAGTACATATATGTATTGAATTTCCCCTTTCTCAACACATTATAAATTCACACATATAAGCAGATATATCTATCCATATGTACATATCTATATATCTATTTATATACACATTACTATATCTACACACATGTGTATAACATATTTTTTGTCACTATCTAACCCCTACGCTTGAAATTTATGAAGGCAAGAAACATCCAAATTGATTTTTGTCTCAATTAAGCAGCTGGGAAGGCTACAAATTCAAACCTTTTTGGTTACTTATAGTATATCATCTACTCCACAGTTTGGAATTAGTATAGGAAACTAAAGGGTTGAATTTGAAGCCTTCTCATCCAATCAACTAAGGGAAAATCCAGTCTGGATGCTTACCTGTATTTTCAAATGGGCCACAGTGGTCTTGGTTTGTATATATGGATATAGATGTCCATGTACATGTATATTGCTAAATACGGAGCATAAAATTCAATATATATATATATACACCAATTGTAGTGCAATGGCACAATAGGAACTAAATGCAATATTCAATGTTGCAATGGGGAAAGTATACTACTAAATATGCAAGAAAATATATTGATCTAGTTGTATTCTCAAAAGAGCCATTCTGACATTATGAATATGTTACACATACTGCACGATTAAATTTTTCCTTCTCAACAAATATAAACTTCAAATAAATAGCCAATCAACTAAAGATATAAAGTTGAATAGATAAAAGAACTATTACAAGAACACTTAAAAGCCGCCAAACAACTTTTCCCTCCATGCCTATACAAAAAATATTTCAACTTGCCAAATCAATTATGTAAGCCCAACTCTTTATGAGGATACTTATTTTCTTTAGGTTGCCCTCATGGTGCTGTTTGGTTTTGTGGCTGTTGCAAAATATAAATCGAGGAATGCAACTATCGCTATCTTTTGTAGTTAAAACTGCAAGACCATTCAACCAACTATTACTGGGTGGCTGCTGCTTGTTCTAGTTTTTACCTTTTGTGTAGTTGGTTGTTTTTGTTGGACTTTTCTTTCCTATCTTTTATGTTGTAATCTTTGTGGTTTCGGGTTCTTGTAAAACCCGTTTTACCCTTTATCATAAACTATTACATAGATTGCTTGTGTTGTGTGAATATGTTTTATGATATTCTTTCCTCCTATTTCAAAGCTGTATTTAATGTTGGGTTTTGGTATTATCTCATTTTTTGTGGTTCTTGAGTGTTTTCCTAGTAGTTCTTTTATAATTTTCCTATTTCTCTATAATATTTAGTTCCAAATAATGGAGCTCGAATTTAGAATATATGTATGTATATATGTAACCATCCATCCAGCCTTTGGTGTATTGCTTTTGGTGAAGTTGTCACTAGTTTGCTGCAAATTACAAAAAAAGCCCTGTACATGTTGCAGGACAGTCATGAGTCTACAACAGATCCTCTTGTTGTTATTAAAGGGCTTGTTTGTAAACCTTGTCTTGTATGAATATGTTTAGTGTCAGTTTCCAAACATTTGTGATTTATTAGGTTATGACAATAATTATATGATGTGATCCTAAATCTTTTAATGTAAAAAAGACCTTGCCCATTTCTTTAAACTTATAGATAGATAACAAAATATGAAACATATTCATACAAGATTCAACCTACATCCTTTGTTGGTAAACATTGAAGACAAATAGAGAATTGTATAAAAGGTATTAGACCTTATCATGAAAATTAGCTATAGGCATCTCTACGTGTAATTCTATCACTAACTAGACAAGGTGTAACATCAATTTAAAATTAGATACATTTGTTAATGTTCATAATCTACAATTGGTCCTATGTTAATGCATCCAATAGCACAAATGCAAGCAGATAACCAAAACAATAAATGGGCAGCAATAAAAATACTAACACTAACCATATTTATTGAGCAAATAAACAACATTCAACTACAATTGCTCCTATGGTAATGGGTATAAGGCCAAAGATGAATAGAGATAAACTCACTTGTATCCTCAGCAAGGGCCTGTCCAAAAATATGCACATTATGTGAAAGGTGGACAAGGGGAAAAATAATATCACGCAACATATTGGTGCAAGGTAAACAGTCTATGTAACAACTGTAAGAGCTAGTAGGTTGGTACTTAAGAATCAGATGTATGTCATTCTCTAGTGGTTTCCTTATAGTTCTTTTACAATTTGTCTATTTGTCTATAATATTTAATACCAAATAATACAGCTCTGATTTACAATATATGCATGTATATATGTATATATATGTGTACATATATGTATTATATATACCCAGAATATATATCTGTCTACATATGTATATATATATATAGATACTTTGTGCATCTTTGTTGTTGTACACATTTTGTACAATTAGACCCTTGGTATCTTTCTAATTGATTTAACTTCAAATCCTTACAAAGATGATGGTATAGATTGTGAGTGGCCACATAATTTATTCCTATGTTTGCATACATACATTTGCACATTGATTGAGCTGCCATGGTTTTCATTTCACTTTGGTGCTCACAATCTTTGTAGGCTCCTAAAAAATAGAGTAATTGTATAAAAGGAGCTGCATTATCTGGCATTCAGTATAATACAAAAATGGGGAAATTGTGATAGAGCTATTAGTAAAACATACATACATATATTTATGCATATATACATATCTACACACATGTATATATATACATACATACATGTATATATATACATGTGTACACATATATACACATATGTACACACACACACACGTATATACATGCTTAATCGAGAATCCAAGCTATATTAGTGTTATTCTAATACCTCTTTTATAATTTCTCTATTTCTCTATAATATTTAGTGTGAGGTGATGTAGCTCAAATTTTCAATGAAGTTTGTGGGGTTACACTCTTTTTTACATGGGTGTTTTGTGTAGATGATTAATTTATTGTTAATGTCTTCTTGTTATATGTTTTTGTCTTTGAGTTAAACTCATTTTGGAGACTTCAAATAGATTATTTCTCTTTGCGGGTGTAGGAATTGCAGTTAAATCTTCTTTCTTTTGGCAGAAATTATAAAAGTGCTATTACATGACAAATCCTATCTGAAACTTCAAACAAATAACAAACACTTTGCATATCTATATATATGCAATCACTCCTATGTTAATCTCCAATTTCTCCTATGTTAATGCATTTAACGACAAATATACACATAGGAAACTAAAACAGTAAACTGAGCGCAAGAAAATTACTAACCCTAACCATATTTTTTGGCAAATGAAACAAGGTTTAACTACAGTTGCTCCTATGGGAATGGGTATAAGCCCAAAGTTGCATAGAGACAACTACAAACAATAAACCAGGAACCGGAAAACTACAAAGCCTAGCCATATTTTTTGATGAAACAAAGAAGATTTAACTGCATATATATATATAGCCTTAATCGAGAATCCAAGCTACATTAGTGTTATTCTAATACCTCTTTTATAATTTCTCTATTTCTCTATAATATTTAGTGTGAGGTGATGCAGTTCAAATTTTCAATGAACTTTGTGGGGTTACACTCTTTTTACATGGGGGTTTTGCATAGATGATTAATTTATTGTTAATGTCTTCTTGTTATATTTTTTTTCTTTGAGGTTAAACTCATTTTGGAGACTTCAAAGAGATTATCGCTCTTTGTGGGTGCAGGAATTGCAGTTAAATCTTCTTTCTTCCGACATAAATTATAAAAATGCTATTACATGACAAATCCTATTCACGGCTCAGCTGACAGAAATTTCATCTGAAACTTCAAACAAATAACAAACACTCTGCATATCTATATATATGCAATCACTCCTATGTTAATCTCCAATTGCTCCTATGTTAATGCATCTAATGACAAAGATACACACAAGAAACTAAAACAGTAAACTGAGCGCAAGAAAATTACTAACCCTAATCATATTTTTTGGTGAACAAAACAAGATTTAACTACAGTTGCTCCTATGGGAATGGGTATAAGCCCAAAGTTGCATAGAGACAACTACAAAGCCTGGCCATATTTTTTGATGAAACAAAGAAGTTTTAACTACAATTTTTCCATCCATACAAAACCATAACGACAGACATCCATGGAAAACGACTTACAGATTTCGAAGAAAAATAGTTTTAACATAAATAATAAATAAAACAACATCACAATGGCTCTTTCGACAATGCAACTTAATCAATATACTTCCTCACACATTACGCAGACAATCCGAGCTACATTGGCTGAAATTAAATATTACAGAGAAAGAGACAAATTGTAAAACAGCTATTACACAACAAATCCTATTCACGGCTCGGCTGACAAAAATCCCGTTGGAAACTTCAAACAAATAACAAACCCTCTGCATATCTATATATATAGAATCACTCATATCTTAATCTGCAATAAGAAAATATGTGTTTTTTTTTTTTCAATTTGTTAAGTCTCTAAACACAAATACAAGGAGAACAAAGTTATGGGCTTCTGCGTAACATTCCTGTGCATTTTAAGGTGCAGAAGTATTGTGGGAGCTGTCTACTTTTGCTTTGTATTTATACCAACGAGCACATGGTATGAAATATGCAAAATTCAGCACACCCATTACACAAAGAAGGGCGTAAAAGTAATCAAGACGACTCTCGTTCAGATCAGTAGTAAGCCAATCACTGTTCTTATGAATGATAGCTACCAACAAACTGCTCAAATAAAAGCCCACTGCAACACTTGCACCGACTAACCCAGTGGCAGTGCTGCGTACAGTTTCTGGAAATTCAGAGTAAAAGAAATCAACCCTCCCAACGTTCTCGAGCGCCTCTGCCATCCCCAGTATCAAATGCTGAGGAACAAGCCAAAACGCCGACAATGGGACTGTGCTAGTGCCACCCATCGATTTGTTTGCATTCACTGCTCTCAGACGTTTTCTTTCCACTATAGCGGCCACTCCTATTCCCAATATCCTGATAGCCATGCCTATTGCTATTCTCCTCAGCTTTGTTATTCTTATTTCCCTCGCAGCAGCCCAGGGAACCACCACGTTTTCATAGAAACATAACATTATTGCGGCTGCCAGGAGACCGAAGACAAAGAAAGAGGCAGCAGGTATGTTGAAATGAGGGCCCAGATGCCTGTCCATTGTCAGCTCCTGCAACACTGAGAATGTTCTCTCCTGGGTAGACATAATAGCTGGGAGGATTGCACAGCTCCATATTGGCAATGTTTTCATTATGCACTTGAGCTCTCCACTTGTTGAACTGTGCACAGCCTCCATGGGCTCAGGTTTGCATCTCCGTCTGGAGAAATGTCCTCTGATTTTATGGCAGCCTTGTTCAGAAATCTGTTGTCCCATCATCAGCAAACAAGTTAGGTTTTTTGAAGGAGGTTTTCTACAAACCCTCCACTTTTAGAGCTAAAAGCAATCATAGAGCATATCGAACTGAGATAAAACAAATCTTTCAGATCACTGAAATAACTGCAAAGATTTATATGTATTTGAACACTCAACAATTTACTTAAACATCCAGTTAACTTAATCACCTAAAGAATTCCTATCTATAAACAAACACACTATAGGTTAATCTGACACTTCTGTCTCCTACTGAACACTGGTTTTACTGGAAATACCTGAGCTGCTGTGTAAGGGGAAGCCCGGATTCAATTTTTATTCCTAAGTATAAATCCTCTGCATTGGAAGGCAATTTCAAATGCCTCCTTCTAAGGCACGCCACTAACACTTGCACGAGCCTTGTGAAGGGGCTGCCCTGTGGACGTACACGCTTGTACAACCTCGTCCCCGAGAAGAAGAATATCAAAGCTATTCCAGTTAGGGCAACACAAATTCCAAATCCCAATGCCCAACTCACGTTGGATTGAATATATACAACTACAGTGGAGGATATCATGATCGAGACATAGAGCACAAAATAATACCAGTTGAAGAAACTTTGAAGCCGTTGTCCACCACCCTCTGCAAACTGATCTGCTCCAAAAGCTCCTGAATTGTACCTTGCTCCTGCAGATCCTGCAATTAGTAATGCGAAGTAGACATACAGAACAGCATACTGTCCTGTGGTAGGGCCACGACAACTTCCTGCAGCTCTCAGATTCGGGCTACATGGAGGTGGTTTTAAGGGATCTACAATGGCCGTCAGCATAAGAAGAATCATTGCCTGAAACAAACATGAAACAGAAGAAAATGAAATTGACCACTAACACTCATTGTGCAATCTTAAGAAAATAATAGTTTCTGCAATGTAAGGAAGCACGTACAATCATCACTAGAACTGAGCCTATGGAAATCGCCCAGAACCGACCCAGGTATGCATCTGCAAGAAATGCTCCTATTAATGGAGACAGCTCGTTCCCCCCACTGGATATGTTGATTATATGAGTAGCTTCTATGTTGTTTATGTTGAACTCTGTGGTTAAGTAAACAATCATGTTTGCAACCAAACCAGTAATTGCTATTGCAGCGCAGAGTTCATTTCCTGCTTACAAAGGTTTGAATCAAAAGAAAGAAACTTAAATACCCAAAATTGTATAATCCCATGAAAATAAAAAGAATGAAGTACCAATAATGAAAGGAAGAGTTCTCCATCCTCCACGCTCCTTCTTAGCTACGTGCTTCTCTAAATCCTCCTCTACTTTTTCAACTGTTACCTCAGGCGTTGCAGGTTGAAAGCAGTGAAGTTGAGCCTCCATCTCAACTGAACTATCTACCCCCATGATCAACAAAATGGGAACGCTGTTGAATCTTGTGTTGCAGGGATTCTTGCTATTTAGTTTTGAGCTTCATCAATAAAGACAATTTCTAAAACAAACACAAGTTGATGAATGTGTTTGAATTTAAGTCATGATAAGAATAATGATATATTTTATCGGTTATGAATTTAAGTCATAAGAATGATGATATATTTTATTTGTTATACCATTCACTAAAGCTTAAATCTTAATCTTAAAGGAGTACGGTAAAGAAAATTCTATTTCTAGATGATTTTGAGAAACTAACTATATTTTTTAATTGATGGTGCGAACTTAAAAGTGGAGATAGTTGTGGACACAATACTGCTCAACAATTGGGTACTTGAATCTACTAATAAGACCATCATTAGATTTTCAGTGTATTCTCCCTTTGCATATAATCAATGCTGACGTGCAATTCCTATCATCTTGGCGTCGAACCAGCAAAAGCGTCAGGTATGGTTACAGTACTGCTGCTAATGCATAGGCTTGTAAATCATAAGATATTGAATAAAACAATTAAGAAACAAAGATAAGAGCATGGAGTTAGTAAATCGCTCATCAAAAGCGAAGAAGCACCAAGTTGATCATTAATCAATGTCTAATAATCTTAACAATTTTAAACAATTGATTGATTCTTAATATATCATTTTTCTTTTTAATTTTTTTACTTCATGAGACTTAAATCTTTCAAGGTTATTATTATAGTGAAATTTATATATTCATGTTATTTTTTATTAGTTCTGTCATCTATTTCATGAGACTTAAATCTTTCAAGGTTATTATTATAGTGAAATTTATATATTCATGTTATTTTTTATTAGTTTTGTCATCTATTTATCATTGACAGATATTCATTTACATTCCTTGTCTCATTCCTTGTCTCAAAACTATTATCTTTGTTCAAAGCTTAATTTTTGAGTGGCTTGAAATTGTATTGGTTCAATCTTAAAATATATGAGAATGAACTTGAAATTCAAATTATTAAAATTTCAAATTCTACATTTCCTACCACCTTCTACTAACCATTCTGAACTAACTTAACACACATTTAAACTACATGTTATTTTTCATGGTGTTTAAAGACATTCAATGTACAATTAATTGATGGGTGATTATAAAGAAAATAATTATAGCACACTTCAATTTCTAAAGGAACCAAAGAATTAAATCTGCAATTAGTGTTATATGAGTTATTTGTATGTCTATATATTCCATCTTCAATATTTCTCATCATCATTAATATAACCCGCCAAAGGGATTTGACCTAGGAGAAGCCATTCATCTAATAAGTTTTTAAACTCATTGTAGACAACTAAAATTTTCTCTCAACATTTTTGCTATAATCAATTCCCTTCACATCACCACCTTTTAAATTAATTAAATAAATTATATTTATTTAATTTTCTCAAATTTTCATACTAATATTAATTAAAAAATTTATTTAATCAATAAACTAACTTTTTCTCTAGCATTACTTAAATGAATGAGAACAAAATTTATTTAATTAATCAATCATTTTCCTCATTTTACAATGTCTAGCCTTAAATAAATAAGTTCAAGATTTATTTATTTAAGTTCATTATTCCTACCATTTTTAATAAATAAAATAAATACAACCTATTTGTTTAATTCATATTTTTTCCCTCATAGTTTTCGTTGATTAAAAATAATTAGTTAAGTAGCTAATTTTTTGAACAATCCAAATCACGATTAGCCAAGTTAACCTTGTATATGGCTCAAGGTTGCACATGGATCAATGAAAAACACAAGGACCCAAAAAGGGACTTTTTGGATCCTCATCCTCTATTTTCTCAAATAAAATAATATCCTTTAAATCCCTTGGATCATGGACCTCCTCAAATGCACTTGTAACAAATTGACACTTGGAGGCTTCTTATGCATCCAATTCTCTAAATAGTGACTAACAATTGATCCTCCATCCTAGAAAAGTATAATTAGCTTATCATATATGCTCATTTTAAGAATAACCTTTATGCTACTATATTGAGCACCTTACATCCAATCTTTTATACATCAAGCTTTGGTCCAACACTTTGAGGGAGTTGTAGGTAAGGGATTTGTTATTGTCTTTGAAATTTTTAATGCATATTTCTTAGCTCAATCTAGAGGTTGTATTTAAATGTGGAACAAGGCTTCAATTTATTGTTTTAAATCTTTGATTGTGTTCTATGTCTATATTCGTACATTATTGCACTTCCAGTGGGACCCACCTCCCTTATAACATCTCTTTGTAACTCTTTTGTGTAGTTTGGTAGTTCAACACACTTGGATCTTATTTCAACATGTCTATTCAAATTTCAATACATGCATCTGCCCTTGGATATTCTACTAAAAGTAAAGTCTTCCGGTGCTACAACAAAAGATTGAGAAACATTGTTGAAAGTGTAAGTCTCAAGGTTGATGAAGAGTTTTGGAACTCAATGGTGATAGATGGATATGAATTAGATGAGCTTGATTGTAGAAAAAAAAAGGGCTAAGGAAAAGGAATTATAGTTTGAAGAAGAGGAAGAAGCTCCAGAAAAGACCCCTCAAACCCCTAAGTATTGTAAGGTAGGGGGACCAACCACACCAAGGCTCCATGTCACAAAGAGCAAAGAGTGAAAAGCTGCCCTATCTTACCTCAAGCTAACATGTGTTTAAGGCAATGATAGAGAATGAAGAGAATTCTCAAGTGCTTTTGTCACTCTACAAATCCAAAAATCTTATTGGGGCTAGATGAGTCGGTTTCTAGGATCCAAACTACACCTCAAACAACTCTCTACCCAAGGACAATAGTGTAGGTTTGGGACGATAGTGCGCCACACGGGCGTCTCTTTGGTGCATGATGAGCTCAAGAGTTGTCCTAATTATTGTCATGATTGGTCTGGTTTTGTGTCCCCCTTTGGCCTATTGTTCCTTTATTGCTATAATATTTGTTAGAATCAACGTGAATCGATATAATATAAATGATATGCAAAATTTTAGGTAATCAACTATTTATAAGCACTAATCATGGTGGTTGTGTGAAACAGGTTATAAAGGGGCAAAGCATGAAGACCATCATTTCCATTTGATTCATCGTTTCCCATTAGGTGGTTGTCTTTTAGCATGGTATTAGTTATCAGTTAATGACTGGGATAGCTATTGATTAAGTAGTTCTTGAAAAATAGTAGGACGATAGGCCATATTACTATTTTTCATATATCGATAGTGTTTTTTTATCCATGTATGAATGGTGGATTTGGTATTTCAAGTATCTTATTTGTAATTGAAGACTTATATATATGCCCCTTCACGGGCATGGAAATATCTTAATCACTATTTTTTTGCAAGTTTGGATTAATACATATACTGCTATTGAAGACTAAGCTGTGAGTTTCTTAACATCTTTACTCCATTCAATTGGTTGGGGGAAAGGGCCTGCTCCCTGCCATTCCTTGGAGATTATCTTTTACTATTGTATGTGAGGTAATGTTTGCATTTGTTCTATGTGATTTTATATGCAATTTCAGTAATATTTATAATCAAGTATATGTGTGGTAATAAGTTAGTTCTTGATTACATTTATGAGAAGTGAATGCTTTGAGTGTTACTAATGATTGATATAGACACAGGTCGCGGGATAGAAGCTTGAGAGTAGCACATAATCTATTTTAGAACATTGTAAACAAGTCTGTTATGATTATTTCATCTTGTCGCCAGGGTACAGGGATCCTGTTGCCCGAGCATACAACTCTTGTTGCCTGCATTATATTAGTGTGATTTCAGTAATTAATTATGTTTTTCATCACTTTTAATAATGTTATGAGATAAAGCATGTATTAGAAGAATTGAGTTAAGATTGTTGGAGTAGATAAGAATTTAAATAGGTCTTTCTATTTTAGTGCAACTTAAGGAAGTGTGTTTTAATCATTATTGGTTTATTTAGACTTGTATATGCATACATTCCCACTTGACTTACCACCTTCATCCCTTGAGAAAATATCCACTATACCTTTCATTATTTTTACAACCTTGGATTGACACGACTAGGTAAGGATTGAGGGATTCCATAGGTTGAACTCAAACAAAAAACTCTATCATAATCTCAAGCCACAATTCTACCCAATAATTTTGGTGTCTTTGTTGGGGAAAGGTATTAAAGGCGTGAAGCTGTAGTAAGTTAAGTTAGGAATAGTACGTCTTGAAGAAAGCCTATATAGTTGTCACCCTTGTTTAGGTGAGTACTCTTGATTTGTGCTATTGTCAGTCATTTAGGTGCATGAATCGTTGTAGGGATAGTAGAGGAAGATTCATTAGAAAAGAAAAGGGGAGTAGTTCACAACCGAAAAAACCTAAAAATAAGTCAAAACCATCCATTGAGGAAACAAAAACCGAAGAATTGTAAAACAAGTCAAAACCATCTGTAGAAGGAAGTAGCTCAACTTAGGAAAAATTAAAAACCAAGTTGCAATCATTAGAATTACCCAAACCTAATCTTGAGAAGTGTGCTATTGAGACCACTATTGTTTAGACACCCGCAAATACTCATCCAAGCTCTTCTGAGATATTACGCAAAAAGGTTGAATTTTTTTTCCAAGAGTCTTACGGGGCTAAAGCTGGTACATTCTTAGAAGAAACCCACGAACCATTTAGAACCTATTTTACTCCTTGGGCACTAAACGTCATGGATCCCAATAACAACAACAATGGTAATAGGGCATTGACCAATAATGATCTAGTTACTCTTGAGTTTCCTATCACATATCCTGAGTGAGATGCCCCTATGAAGAATATTCCGCATTTAGCTTTACCTATTTTTTGTGGCCTTTCTACTGAAGATCCTGACATGTTTTTGTTTGAATTTGATGTGTTGTGCAATAGTTATGATTATCAGAATGATGTGCAGAAGCTCAAATTGTTCCCAGGCACATTGAAGGATGCAACCCTACGTTTGTTCATGAGCCTCAGGATCATTAGAACATGGAATGTCATTAGGAATTTTTTCTTGGACAAGTACCAAGAATACTGTAAAACCAAGGAGAACTAGAACAAACTCTTTTGTATGTCACAAAAGGAAGATGAGTCTGTGGAAGATTATCTTGAACGCTTTATGTTCAATCTTCAACGATCTCATCAACAAGGGTTGAATGATGATACTGTTAAAATGTTGTTCCTTAGAGGCATAAGGGATGATGTCATGGAAGCATTAAATTTAATAGGTAAAGGGAATATTTCTAAAATGGACTTTGACGATATCTGTGATATTTGCAGGAATTATTCTAGGTCTCAACCATCGGGAAGGAACTCTCTAGGCAAGTTGCATTCTGTAGGGACTTCAATAGGTATCACCAAGTGTGAGATAGGTAATTTACTTGAAGACCTTAAAACTGATTTATTGAGTCACATGGGTAAACAGATACATACATTATATATCCGTAGGAAGCAAGAGGTGGCAGAAAAGGTCCCAGCAGTCTTCTGTCCTATATGTAGGAAGATACATGGCAGTGAAGATTTCCCTTATAATAGGATAAATATCTCATCCCTAGTGGAAGCTAGTAAGAGCTCTACCCTAAGACCTCTTCCTGTAGATATGACCAATATGGGATATTCTGAAGAATCTATCTACTATATGGCCCCTAGGTGACCTTTTCCACCTCGATCAATGCATCCTGGAATGTTAAATGATTATTTCACCCCAGGACCTAGAAAAACCAATTCCTTTTCCAATCAAGGAGGATGGTATAGAGGTTGGAAACAACCTCCCGCTAACTTTCAATGGATGCTACAATATTAGTATGCTTCACAATCGTGGCAACATGCATGGAGGTCACAAATGCCATAACCCTCGCCATATCAACAAAAATACCCATCACAACCACAACCTCCATCTCCTTGAATTATTAACCCATATCAGTAGCCACAACAATATCTCCCACCTATACCACCATCTTCAAACCAATCATCCAATCCACCTCAACCGCCAAAGCCCACATCAATGCCAACCCAATCAAATCCAAATCCCAACAATAAGGAAACACAACCTATATATAATAATGAGGTGACAAGTTATCCTACTTATCCTATCAATAATGTAGAGGTGGAAGGAGTTTAGTTAAGGTCAGGAAAAGGCCTTCGGGGACCTACTATCATAGAAATTAATGATGAACCTAAAGATGAGCTTGTCAAATAACCCCCATTTCCTGATAGATTTCAATCATAACTAGTGCAAAAGCAGGTTCCACAACCTGAATTTGATCTTGTTAATGAGCTTCGTAATGTTAATATCAAAATTCCTTTGTTGTAGGCCATAAAAGACATTCTAGTGTACACCAATAAAGTGTGGGACTTATTCACTCAGAAGCAAAAGAAGTAGGACTCGAAGACCGTACAATTCATCAGATAGCTGGCATATCTTATGCTTGGAAATTTAACTATTCCTAAATATTCATATCCAGGAAGCCCTGTCATCAAGGTAAGCATTGGTAAGGTTACTATTCCTAATACACTTGTTGATTTGGGTGCTGCAATTAATGTCATGACAAATGAAACAAAGGAAAAGTTAGCACTTGAAGGACTTAGACCCACTCCCACAATTCTCCAAATGACAGATCGTTCTTTAGTCAAACCAGAAGGTATGATTGAAGATGTAATTCTTTTTATTGATTCATGGGAATATCCGACTAACTTTATGATTTTGTAGCCTAAAATAAAGTTGGGGGGATACCCCTTGATCTTGTGATGACCATGGTTAGCTTCTACAAATGTGTTTATCAATTTTCGATTAGGTAGTATGGTTATTTCTAATGGAGAGAAAATAAAATAGTTAACTCTATATCCACCTGCACAACCCTTGCTGGAAATAGAAAATGTGGTTTGGGTTGATAGTGACCTAGAGGAGTCTTTTCCCATTCTGACAATTGAGCAAGCATAGGATATTCCAGAACCCGCATAGGATAATATTCTTCTCAACCTGCTCCAGAATAGGTATGAGTCATACCAACTCTTAGAAAATTTGGTTCTTCCTTCAGGTGTTAATACACGTTGTCCTTTTGGGAATTTTCCATTAGTAGTGGGTAGCTCACAATCTATTCAACACTTCATCACATTACATCAACTGTTACGTCACCATTTCCTATACAGTCCATTTTTTTCTTTAGGGAATCTCGATTCACAGTTTCTAGCCATTGATTCACCTTCCTCATCAGAAGCCACGAAAATCTTACCTAGTCGCACACTTAATATCAATCCACATTTAAGCCCTGAATAGATACAAGGCCTTATTTCCATGCTTAGAACTTATAAAGATGCATTTTCTTGGGAATACCAAGATATGTGTGGCATCCATCCAGACACCTTCACACACCATATTTATATTGAGGAAGGTAGTGATCCAGTTAGGCAACCACAACGTAAACTTAATCTCGCCTTGTGTGAAGTAGTTAAAGAAGAATTACAAAAATTGTTAAATGTTGGGTTTATATATCCTATTTCAGATAGTCAATGAGTGTCTCCTTTGGTTGTGGTTCCCATGAAGAATGGTAAGTGGAGAATTTGTGTTGATTACAGAGTTCTCAATAAAGCTACGAAAGGAGATCACTTTCCATTACCCTTTATTGATCAAGTGTTGGATACTCTTGCAGGTAAGGAATTTTTCTCCTTCCTGGATGGATTTAGCAGATATAATCAAATTTGCATAGCAGTGGAGGATCAGGACAAGACTACTTTCACATGTCCATGGGGCACCTTTGCATATAATGTCTTTCCTTTTGGGTTGTGCAATGCCCCCGCTACTTTTCATAGGGCGGTGTTAAGTATTTTTGTTGACCTTGTAAATGATTGTGTTGAAGTTTATATGGATGATTTCATGATACATGTCAATACTTATGAGGAGGCTAAAACAAATCTAGAAAAAGTGCTTAAATAATGTATAGATACTAATTTGTCATTAAGCCATTAAAAGTGTCACATGCTCATGAAGGAAGGCATAGTGCTTGGTCATTACATCTCCTCTAAAGGTATCCAAGTAGATCCCAAGAAAATCCAAATTATTAAAGACCTACCTACAGCATCCAATCAAAAGGATGTGCATATTTTCCTTGGTCATGTAGAGTATTACTGAAGATTTATCCAAAATTTTAGTAAACTTGCATCTCCTTTGTTTGCCCTGTTAGCTAAGGATGTAGCTTTCACTTGGACAACAGAATGTCAAGAAGCCTTTGAATCTATTAAAACCAAACTTGTAACCACACCAGTACTTCGGGGGCCAAATTGGGAATTTCTTTTTCATATCCATACTGATGCCTCAAATTCCTCTATGGGAGTCGTGCTTGGATAGAAGGAAGACAATATTTTCTACTCCATTTACTATATCAGTAAGAACTTCATGTGAGCCGATGTAAATTATACAGTAACTGAAAAAGGAGTTTTTAGCTGTTGTTTATACAATTAATAAATTTTGTCATTATATTACTAGCTACAAGGTGTTTGTTCATATAGATCATTCAACAATTTGATTTTTAATGAGTAAACATATTGTCACTAGTAGAGTTATTAGATGGTTGCTCTTACTGAAAGAATTTGATGTAACTATACTTGATAAGCCTGTTCGAGAAAATGTGGTTGTAGACTTTTTATCTAGGTTGTAGCAGTCGGACAATGAACCCACTCTAGTTGATGATGCATTTCTAGATGAACACCTCTTTTCCATATCAACAAAGATTCCATGGTTTGCCGATATTGAAAATTACTTAGTCACATGCAAGTTTCCACCACACTTTTATGTAAGGGAATGTTGAAAGTTGGTTGGACTCAGTGGGAAGTACACATGGATCAACATATTTATTTTTCACACTGGCATTGACAATATCATGCGGTGATGTGTAGATGATGTCTTCGATATACTTCGTGCATGCCATACAAAACCGTGTAGAGGAAATTTTGCTGCTCAACAGACTGCTCAAAAAATCCTCATTGTAGGCTACTATTGGCCTACAATCCATAGGTATTGTAAGAAATATGTTCATAATTGTGACAAGTGTTAGCATATGGGCCACCCTACACAATCTGATGAGATGCCCTTACACCCACAATTTTCCATAGAACCATTTGAGAAGTGGGGCCTCAATTTTGTTGGCCCAATCAACTCACCATCAAGAAACATGGAATACATCCTTGTATGTACAAATTATGTCACCAAGTGGGTCGAAGTGGTAGCCTTGAAGCATGCCAGAGACACAAAGGTAGCAGACCTCCTATATTCTGAGATCTTCACAAGGTTTGGGGTGCCACAAGAAATAACGACAGACTAGGGCCCACAATTCACATTAGAACTCATTTCGGCCTTGGTTCGAGAGTATGAATTTTCCATCGCAAGTCCATGCCTTATCATCCTCAAGCCAATGGGAAAGTGGAAGTCACTAATAGGGAAATCGAGAACATCCTCACCAAGATAGTCGCTCTTCATAAGTGTTATTGGGTTGCATGACTCCCTGAAGCTGTGTGGGCCTATCGCACAACATGGAAGACCACCACTAGTCTGACCCTCTATGAGCTTGTCTATGGTAAGAAAGCAATTCTTCCTATTAAGTTTGAGATCAATATCCTTTGCACTGCACTTCAATTGGGGATGAGTCTTTCTGATGCCCAGAAAGAACGCATTGATCAACTGCACTCCTTAGATGAAATGTGCCAAGAAGTACTCTTTCACGCTAAGGTTGTCCAGAAACAACATGCTTTATGGCATGACCATCACATTCGACATCAATCCTATTAGCCTGGCGATTGGGCGCTTTTGTATGATTCATGCTTTCAGGACTTCAAACTCAAGTTTCACATGCGATGGCTTGGAACTTATGAGATTGAGATAGCATATGATAATGGCATTGTCTGCCTTTGTACCGTGGACTCCAAACGTCGACGTCTCCTCATCAATGGTCATCGACTGAATCTCTACAAAAAGCCTCTTTCCAAGGAAGCCTTCTTTTTGGAAGTAGCTAGGGAACTCACTGTCATTCCTTTTGGCCTCCTCCAAGAATGATTTGATTATTAAAAAAAAGAACAATAAAATAAATAAAAAAATTATAAAAAAAAAAAAAACATAAAATAAATAAATAAATAAAAATGAAACATACCGGGCTGACCCTGGGACCACCACCTTCCCCTTACCCTACCCCATAGCCGGCCCCACTACCACCTCACCCTACCACCTACCCCATACACCCCTTAAAACCCCTTAACATCCACCACATAATCCCCACCCTGCCACACCTTAATACCTGCCATGTTAGCCTCCCTCATTCCCACGCCACCCTTGCGTTGGTTCCACTGCCGCTCAACTTCCAATCATTTCATCCTGTTCGTGTGACCTATCCCTGTCGCCTTCTCCTTGCGTTCAAATCTCTACACAATCTCCTATTCTCTAGTCACGTGCCATCTTCTCTCCACCGGGTTTCATTTCCTATGTCATCGTCCCGTTGACTTCCTTGGTGTTGATCACTCGTTGGTTCGATCGATCATGTTGGCACCCTCATCATACGTCGTTGTTTCCTCACTGACTCCCACCAATGTGCTTTAATGGTAATCTAGATGAGGTTTGTATGTCGTTTATTTTATATTGGTTTTCTTCTACATTTAGCAATGATTATGGAAAACAACGAACGGTTTCGTACATTCAGCTAGGGGCTTGTTGCGTCACATAATTACCCTGGAACATGTCATACCCTGTCGTCACTCCAAGTATTGATTGTCACAGAAGGAAACCTGTTTAAACTATAAGCTCATTTTTAAAAAGGCTCATTATTGACAAAACACCCTCCTAAGTTTGTCTTTTAATTCTTCTGCCATGGGAGGTATTCATTGATGCTAAGAGCCAAAGGACATGCAAAATGTTAAAAACAATGCAACAGTGCATGGCATCTTTGAATCTACAAGGTGGCATGTGTTTTTCGATTAGCTTTTTGGATATCATGACGGGGTAGCTCTTGAATTTGCAATGGCGTTAGATGCTATCAATAATTCCACAAAGGTTTGGGGTCTTTCTTTGTCCATTACGCCTTGAATCATAGCGGAAGTGATGGGGCTACAAGAAATAGGAGATGAGTATTTTCCTGCGGCCACAAATAAGCATATTGAGCTCCAACTTCAAATTCAGAGGTTTTTGTGACAGAACGAGAAATTGTAGTCGACTCCCAACTAGGGCACCAAATGAACCTCTTTGCTTGCACATTGGGCCGACGTTGCCAAGGTAGTTATCTAGTATATCACAGGAGAAGGAAGGTATACCTATGTTTTTTCCCACCATTTTTAATTGCTCTGTCATTTACACCCTAATGAGTTGGTTAATTTTCCATACCACCTTTTCCAGTCCATTAAAAAGATGAGCTTAGAATTCTAGAAAGGTCGCAACAGTTCCCTGGCTCACCACAGTTTAATTAAGTTAATTTTTCAAAGGGATTTAGCCAACACTGTTTTGTTGGGCATTTGGGATGAATTCACCAAAGAAATAGGGTCAGACCCTTCTTCAACACCATCAACTAGAAATCCCCATAGTGCTGGTAAAACTAAAAATTCTAGCCAAGAATCAAAGCACTCCCATTCATACACAAAACGGACAAGTCGTGGGTCATGGCCCCAAGCCAAGAAAGATAAATCTATTAGTGAGATTGGAACTCCTCTAGTCATAACTCCCTATAATACTAGGTTCAAGAGGAAATACCTAGAAGCATCCTCTAGATTGCAAAAATTATCCTCTATAGCTTGTGTAGTGAACCAAGAAACACATGAACCGGATGTTGAAATTCTGGCCACAAAGAAAGTAGGGAAAGATAGGGTGAGTAAAAAAATGTGATGCCAAAACCGCTAGAGGAAGAAAGGAAAAAATGTGGTATTTGAAACTTCATCTGAGGAATAGGGGGAAGAATACATGTCAGATCCATCCATAAGCTCTTAAGAGCAGAGTCAAGGAGTGGATGCAGGTAACCAAGAATCTAGTCCTTCACTAGCCCCTTCATAGGAACAACCCAATGAGGAAATGCCAAATTCAGGGAACCTTTTTCATGATACCTCCGCAAATGAAGAGTACTCTATTGAGGAAATTAGGGATCTGCAAGCGAGGGTACAAAGATTATAAGCCCAAGTACTGACTTTGTAGCCACAATTGCAACAAGCCCTAGATGTTAAACAACAACAAAATGATGAAATCAAACAATTGAAGGATCAAATGGAACAAACAGTTGCACAGTTCACACCAATCATACCAGGGTATATCACTTTGATAGAGCATAGGAACAAGATTGAAAAGTTGCAAGCATCATGGGAAGACCAAATTACTGAGAAATGCATGACTATGGAGCACCACCAAGAAAAGGTCAATGAATTAAGAGCTGAGATGGAATAGAGAATTACCATTGATTATATCTCTAAGGTTGAGCATCAACAGATCATTCAGGGCCTAAAAGACTAATGGAGTGAGGAAATATTGACTACAGTGCAGCATTGGACAACCAAGTCATCCTAGGTCAGTGCATATTGCATGAGGACATGCAATTTCTTCAGCTGGGGGGAATGATGAGCTCAATAGTTGTCCTAATTATTGTCATGATTTGTCTAGTTTTGTGTCCCCCTTTGGCCTATTGTTCCTTTATTGCCATAATATTTGTTAGAATCAAAGTGAATCAATATAATATAAATGATATGCAAACTCTTAGGTAATCAACTATTTATAAGCACTAATCGTGGTGGTTGTGTGAAACAAGTTACAAAGGGGCAAAGCATGAAGACCATCATTTCCATGTGATTCACCATTTCCCATTAGGTGGTTGTCTTTTAGCATGGTATTAGTTATCAGTTAATGACTGGGATAGATATCAATTAAGTAGTTCTTGAAAAATAGTAGGTCGATAGGCCATATTACTATTTTTCATATATCGATAGTGTTTTGTTATCCACGTATGAATGATGGATCTGGTATTTCAAGTATTGTTTTTGTAATTGAAGACTTATATATATGCCCCTCTGCGGGCATGGAAACATCTTAATCATTATTTTTCTGCAAGTTTGGATTAATACATATACTGCTATTGAAGACTAAGCTACAAGTTTCTTAACATCTTTACTCCATTCAATTGGTTGGGGGAAAGGACCCGCTCCCTGCCATTGCTTGGAGATTATCTTTTACTATTGTATGTGAGGTAATGTTTTCATTTGTTCTGTGTGATTTTATATGCAATTTCAGTAATAATTATAATCAAGAATATATGTGGTAATGAGTTCTTGATTACAGTTATGAGAAGTGAATGCTTTGAGTGTTACTAATGATTGATATAGACACAGGCCGCGGGATAGAATCTTGACAATAGCACAATCTATTTTAGTACATTGTAAACAAGTATGTTATGATTATTGTATCATATCGCCAGGTACAGGGATCCTATCGTCGAAGCATACAACTCTTGTCGCCTGCATTATATTAGTGGGATTTCAGTAATTAATTATGTTTTTCATCACTGTTAATAATGTTATGAGATAAAGCATGTATTAGCAGAATTGGGTTAAGATTGTTGGAGTAGATAAGAATTTAAATAGGTCTTTCTATTTTAATGCAACTTAGGGAAGTGTGTTTTAATCATTATTGGTTTATTTAGACTTGTATATGCATACATTCCCACTTGAATTACCACCTTCATCCCTTGAGAAAATAACCACTATACCTTTCATTAGTTTTACGACCCCAGATTGACACGAAATATGTAAGGATGGAGGGATTCCATAGGCTGAAGTCAAACACAAAAATCTATCATAATCTCAAGCCATAGTTTTACATAATCAGTACGTTGTTGTTCGCATGACTAGAAAGTGAAAAGTGCAGTGTAAAATACTAGAAAATCTACTAACAACCTAGCTAACTAAGTTTAATGAAATGAACAAAATGATAAAGTACAAGAAACAACTATATAAATGATAAAGAAGGTAGATGAATTAAGGGTGATGAAAATCAACTCATTGAGGCTCCAGTTCACCAACGAGCTCCACACATGCGTTCACCTACACACAACCAAGAGAGGGAAAAATGTTGGGCTATATAGGGGTTTTCCTTAGTCAAACCCCAACTTTGGTGTTTCTAGACAAGAAATGCACGAAGTAGAAAATGCGATAAAGGAAAGAAGAATATCAAACACTACAAAAGATACAATGCTACTCTATCAAACCACAACAAGAAAGGATATTGAAGAAATACCACCTCCACCCAAAGGAACTCAAGGCCAATGAAGGGAGAATGCAATACAATGAGCTTGGAAAAGTCGACACAGCCGTAGTGGTGATGGAGGGAGGTCTCGCAACACTCCAAACTCCCAGCTTCTATGGTAGCAAAATGCATACAAAGATGAAGTTGATGGAGTAACAAGTTGTTGTAATGCTCAATGGAATGGTATGAAAGTGCTCAAGATAATGTGATGGATTGCTAAAGAGATCATGAATTGCTAAGAGCCTCAAGTGAAGTTGAAAGATCGGCGTTTGAAGTGGAATAAATAGGGAAGGATCCATTTTTGGGCCGGCTAGTCAATAGAGAGGCATTATGCTTCATGCCAAATGTAGAGCTTAACATCCCTGTGGACACAAGAGGCAAGAATCTATTAGGGATGACAACACACCGCACAGATGTCTATGCACTGCGCTCACATCCCCGACAAATATTCCCCCATCGACACATAAAATAGATTCCAAGTGGATGTATTTTGGATGGGTGATGTGGAATTTCACATTTGAGTTTGATTTTTGAAGGTGAGGGGATGCAAAAGGGGAATTTACACAAGGGGTGAAAATTTGATCCTACACATTTTTCCCCCACTTTAGCGAGCACGAGTGTCAATGAGTGTTCGGTAAAGTAGATCAAAGAGTTGGAAATGTATACTTGAACCATCAAGGAAGTTGATCGCAATCTAGAAAACTCGAAAGAGATGGGAAAGAAAAGGACTCCATAGGTATTCTCTCTTGAGGAGGTTCAAACAAAGGACTTTGTAGCTCCTCAGAACTACGAAGTTGAACAAAGTACATCGAAGGCCCACAGACCAATGATGGAAAAATCATGTAGGATGCAATCACTTCACAAGCCCCCATACTTGCAAAGAAGGCACCCCACAGGTACTCCCTCCTAAAGGAATCCCAATGCAAGGGGAATTCGTAGAGTTAGAATGGAAAGCAGCTTCACAGGCTCACCTACAAAGCAACATGTTAATCTTTAGATAAAACATGTTAGAAGTCAAAAAGCAACCACATAAGAAAACAAGTAGATAGTCATGTAGACATCCAAATAATTGAAGAGCTTTCAAAGGGGTCCCTCAAGAACCCTTCAAAAGAAAAGGGGTCTACTAAAGGGACACACTATTTGAAAGTGCAAGAATTTTTTTCGCAAATAGATTCAACATCAATGAATCCTTTTTAAATATGTTCACTTCATCAAGGAATTCAAAAGGAAGAAAATTCCCCCTCATGAGGGGAAGGTTGAGGCTTCTCCTGTAGGAAAATTTTCTCCCTCCTTGGAGGAAATTTCTTCAAGTTATTTCTTTGCAAACCCATGATGAAGGAAACACATTCTGCTAGGGGTCCAAGTTAAGAATATGATTTTTGAAAAGTTTTGGCAAATATTTTTGAGAAAAAATTCATTGGCCACCAAATATGTTTTCCAAAAATAAAATTTGAGATTATAGCCCCTCCTTAAAATGGTGTGTGTTGAACACAGAAGAAAGTAGCATCCTAAGGAGAGAAATGCAAGAATGAAAAAGTGATGTTGTGGTCCGTGGAACATAGCAAGATGTCATTGTGGTAATGTTGTCACACATGTGAGGGACAACACATGAGCACCATAACATCGCAAATCAATCAAAGAAGAGAGAAAGATAACAATACTATAAAAAGAGACAATGACATCACAAACAAGCGGCAACAGGATGATCTGATATTTTGGGGTCAAAGATTCTCATAAATATAGGGTATGTGCAGGATCATTATGGAAAAAATAGGCCCTTAAGTGGCAAAAAATTTAGAAAAATTAGAGTTAGGAAACTTGACGTAAAAATTTGAATAAGTTATCTATATTATTTCAAAAATATGTAAGAATAGAATCTATAGAAAATTGAATGTAGTTTCTAAACTACTAGGTTTGTTTTAAAAAAAAGATCTATTTGGTGAAAATTTGAAATTTCAATGCAATAGTACTTCAATTTCAGGGAAAAAATAAGAAGTAGGTGTCTGTCTGACCACCCTAACCACAATAAAATGATAATATTTTTTTATAATATTTTAGATATAAGTAGAGGACTCATGTCCCAATGTGATGCATATTTTTTTGTAATTTTTTTCCAAGTAAATAATTAATTATGATTTTTTTATTATAACTTTTAAAAAATATAAAAAAATCGTATGTATGACCACCTTAACTTGGTCAAAACTTCATGAAATTCATTTTTTCCTTTTCTAATCCTATAGTATGCGAATGTGATGCATATTTTGGATTCAAAAAATGTGATATCGTTTGAAAGCTATAGATGTTTTTCAATCAGCCTATCAATTAGGACTTTAGTGATAATTTGAATAGAAAATGAATAATAATTACTTATTAAATTCAAAGTAAAGCATAATTTATATTGGTGGAAAGCTGAAAATCTCCTTTAAAAACCCTTTTCGTTCATCAATTTTGGGAAAAAAAGTCGTCAGCCACAAACCCATCATATTGCCACTTTTTGGCCCATCATGATCTTGCACATACCTTATATATAAGTATAGTAATAGTATATAGATGAGCTGTCATCAACCTCCTGCTATATCATACCATATGAAGAATGCATGAGAAAACAAAGTAAAATTAAAAAATAAGGTCAACATGGTTCAAGTGAAGCCTAAATGCCCCCAACACTTTACATCGTCCCTAATTTGTTAAAAGTCAATACACATAATTGATTAATGGGGAAATGGATACCTAATTGGATTGACTAACAACCTCTCTAGGTGAGCCAATTCTAAATTAGGAGGGTCCTAGGAAGGGGTTCTTATGTTGAGGTTCACCACCAAGGAAATGCTTGGAAAAGAAAGTGTATGAAAACATGTTGTGATATGCAAAATGACCTAAAACTAACAATGCAAGCTAAATGATGGATGCAAATGATGAAATTATGCAACAGGGGGATGGTATGTGTGCACCTTGGAAATCTGGAGATGTCGTGAGGATTTTGTAAATGCAAACAACTGCCAAAATATGTTGTGGACTAAGATTCCCAAGATGGCGTATTAATTCCACTATTGTTTTTTGAGGCAAATACGAAGTCTTCGGATCTCGGAACCGGATCTCTGGAAATCTCTAAAAATTAAGCCTAGGAGGACTAAGATGCCCAAGATGGCGTATTAGTCCTGTTCTGAAATTCCGCAAAGTCTAAACATGATCTTGAGCTCCGATGTCTGCACAAGCTTCCTTTCTAGGTCTCAGGTTCAGAAACTTCTGAATAAGGCTTGTAAGTGAGTTTTCGTGAAGATGACAACTTTGTGATAAAACTTTGCAACTTTTGCAACTTTTCACTCCAAGTGATCTTCAAGTCCACAACCTAGATCTGCAATCACAAATGTGCAAGATGGGAAAAACTTGTTGTTTGTTAGTGAATTGGGGTTTTCCTTGATCAAACCCTTTGTTGGTATTTAAACCTTGAAATGAAATTAAATGAAATGAAGGAATGATGAATGAACAACATGCACTGTTACAACTCACCAAACCCTTTTGTGAAGTCTAAAAACTTGTGTGTAATGGTTGCAATGAATATAGATCTTGAATGCTTGATAGATAATGCTTGAATTCCTTGCATGAATCAAAACCCTACATCACAAATGTTTTTGATAAAGGAGAAAACAGGTTTTACAAGGACCCAAAACCACAAATTTTACAAGCTAAAAAAGATATTCCATCAGAGTTCACAAAAAAAAGGGAAAGATGCAACCCAAAAAAAAGCAACAAAGAACAACGACTACCAATCGAGGACCAACAAAAAGCTAGCAAAAACCCAAACCTAAACACAATCAAAGCTAAGCTAAGGACTTTAAAGTTTCAGCAACCTCAGCTTCAAGGTTGCACATCTCCTAGGTCACCTTCTTCAGGTCCTAGATCTCTTGAGGTGAAGACTCCGCTTTTCTCTTCAAGTTGGCTCTAGTCCTCTTTCTTTCTTTTATCCTTGTCAGCTTCCAAATCCACAAACAACAACCCCTGATGAATATTTTCCAGCTTGTCCACCACAGTGCCCAAGATAGTAACATTCTATTTCACAACTTTGTGGCTATGCTCCATAATGGTTTTCATAGTATCCCTGATTTTACCAATTTCCCCTTCCAAATACTTAACCTTATTCTCATTATCCTTCTTAATCTTATCTGTGAGCTCAACATTTCTCTGAAGGCTATCAGCTAATGACCTCTTCTCTTCCTCAGTCCACAAGACCCCAAAAGTATTTTGGGTAACCCCTTTAGCTTCCATCTCATCCAACTTGCTAGTGATCGCCCTAATTTTCAAGTTGAGGTCCTTTATCTCATTGAAAACCCACTTAATAATCCTGAAGTAATCAACAGCCCCATTCCTAGAAATTACCAGAATGTCATCAGGGTATTCCTGGTCTGGCTTGAAGTAGTGGTCTTCAAGTTTGACATCTCTAGGGAATCTGGGTCTATTCTCTCTGTCAGTGGCAGGGTAAGAGGTATAGGATTCTTCAGAGGAATGAGGGGCATCTGAATTATCCTCTAGAGAATCCTCAGAGTAAGAAACCAACTTTTTCGTGGGGGGATCCTTCTTTTTTCTTTTCACCACCTAAGCAGTGCTAGTGGGTGAATTCACAGAGGAATTATTCTTGTTCAAGGGTTTTCTCTGAGGGGTTTTCTTCTTTATCTTTTTGGGAGAGGATGGATCTTCCTCCTCCCGCTCAAAATCCTCATCTTCTTTCTCCTTAAATGAAATTATCTCAGTATCATATCCCTCCAAGGCCAAATCCATTAAGGGGTTAGACATGGCAGGAATATTTTTATAATGCTCATGAATAAGCCGAATAAGACCAATGTGCAAGACCAGATTCTTTCTAGGGATTTTTCTATATTCTTCAATGCTATTATTCAAGGAGCCGAATAGGTAGTGAGGAAACGAGATTCTTACCTTGTGTCAAAAATGGTTAAGGAGGGAAAAATGGTAGCCGTAGACTCTGGTAAATCTATCATCTAGCGTAATGTATTCCATAAGAATTTTGAGCACCTCTTGCCAAACCTTCTTGACTGTCGCAACATCAAAATAATTGCTAGAAATTTTTACCAGCTCCTTCTTTCCCTCTTCACTTTTAGGAAATCTGATAACAACTTCATCCGAGAAATTTCTATCCCGATAAAACTTCACCCCATCAATCAGAAGTCTGGTTATTTCCCCAATAAGGTTTTCATCAACCTTAACCTTCCTTCCTGAGAGAATAATTTCACCATTCTTCCAGTGTTTAGCAAAATAGTATTTTTTGGTTCAGGACCATGGATCTTTTCAATGAATGGCTCCAACTCACCCCTCTTAATGTGCCTCCAAACCTTCAAATTGTTTGTGTTTCCCGCAGCTTAATGACTTCAAATACTTAATGAATCTACTCTTGAATGCTCTTATGAACTCAATTATGCTATGATAAAAGATCTCACAAAAAGACTTGGGTTGAAATGAATCAAGGAACCTTGTATTTATACTTATCTATGCTTAATATCCCAAAATTATATCACACCAACTCAACATATAAATTCATTGAATAAAGGAGGCTAAATCTTGCAAGAATTTGAACTTAAATATCAAAAATGATTCAAGGAGGACTAAGACACCCTAGGTGGCGTCTTAGTCCCAAGTCCTCAAAACTTGGGGCACAAACACCAAAAAGGGGTCAAATCTAGAGATGCCAAAATCAAGGTCCTGAGAGCCTTGGGGGACTAAGATGCCCTAGGTGGTATTTTAGTCTCAAGCCAAAAATTAGGGACACACTGATGGAGTCATTAAATTAACATTCATGCATTGGAGATTGTCGGGATTAACCAAAAAAATATATTATTCATAGGGATTGTGTACACAAAATAGTATCAATTAAGCCATAAAGAAGCATAAATAAAGCAAGGCAGGCCGAAACAAGTGTGATAATGCAAGGGTGTGCATTTTACTACACTACAATAACAAAGGAAGAATGATGCCACAAATAGAGGAAGTTGTACGACACATAATCACTCATGTATCCAAGCACCTACAAAAGTGATAAGGGTCATCCAAGAACACATAACGCAAGAACAAGGGAACACAACACAACACACACAAACACTCTACACTGTAGATAAAGGAGAGGTGCTCCCCTAACACTCATCAAGCAAGAGGTCATCGGATTCCCAATTTAGATCATTATATAGGGAAGGAAGATGAACCTACAAAGGTGAAATGTCAAGGGGGGAACCATCTGACCCCTCCACAATAAGAGCCAAGGAAGGAGACTCCTCGGGGTCTCCTCCACTCAGATCTTGTGTAGTAAAGTCCAGCGACTTAGCAAAGATTGTTGATAGGGTCGAGACCTCATCCAAAGAGCTAAACATGCACTTCATAGGAGTTCCATGTGTTACCTCATCAGATGAGGGAGGTGGTGCCCAAGATTCACTGTTAGGCTTACCGAGTGACTCAGGAGTAGTGATGAACTCAAGGGACACCGGAACGTCCTTTGTCACAAGGATGACAAATGCTAATACAAAAACACCATTTAAAGAGTGTGGACTCCTCTTTTGACCCCTATTTCTAGTGGGGCCATCCTCCACCTTCCAATTTTTTAGAGGGTGCAAGACCCCATAGATGACAAAGAAGGCACAAAGGAGGAGGAGAAAATCGCAGCGGACACCACTGAGGTGTTCAATATGTCCACATGATTTTAGAATGGTGGGATGTCTAAGAGGGACATCAAGAGGGGTGGCTTGACTGACTGAGCAATAAACACCTACACCTTTTTAAGGTCAAGGGTGTTTACATTTTTAGCAGGAGCCAAAAGTATCACCGAGGTTGACTGAACTAAAGCATAGGGGATGAGAGAGGAGGACACCACAACAGGCCCTAAAATAGGGGTGGTCGACTCCCCTTCCTTCCTCTACAAAGTGGCTTGCTCAACCACCAGAGCCTTTCACCGACGCTTGCGCTCATGTGCAAGGCAATTCCTATGACTCTGAGAGCTAGAGGCCAGAAGTTGGGATGGAATAGAAGATTCCTACTCAACCATCGGAGTGTCCATCACAGTCATTTCTAGTGGAGGGAGAGAATCCTAGATGGGAGTAGGAGGGAGAGATTGGAAAGATGTTGGAGCGATAGTGGGGGGAGTCAGTTCTAACGCCTTGGCAACATGCCTCTTCCCATTCACTACCTTGGAAGTGTTGGTTCCCAAATCAACAGATCCACTAAATCCTAGAAGTAAGCCTTATTTCATGCTTAGATCTAGTGTAGGATTTGACCAATGAATAGGAAATGATATTGGAACACATTTTACCTTGCACTTCAGGCTCTGTAGGACCTAGGGGGTGACCCTTTTAGCAACACCTAAAGATTCACACACACACTCAACAGAGTATTGCTTAACAGATAATGTTGTCACAAGAATATGTCAATAAACATGAAATATCACTCAACATTGGCTAAGATATTGGGAAACTTTTATTAACTAGCATGGAGAACATGGTAAATACAAATAACCTTTAAAATAGGAAAAATAGAATTGAATGGTTTAAAAGTTTCTGAACCAAATTTGGGTAATATCATAGATTAGTGCCTAATCCTAAGGCATGCAGTCAAATCTAAGATCGTGAGTGAAAATTTAAAAAACTTATCTCAAACTAGTGTCCCTTTAACATTAATCTATTACATTACTATAACCTCTCATATTACTGCATAATCATACTTAAAAAATTGATTTCATTCCCTCAAATCCACAGTAATTTGCATACAAAATTTAATTATTTTCTTGAAAAAACCCATACACAAATTACATAACTACAAAATAGATTGCAATGAAAAATCAACATATCCTTGATATATTAATCCATATTCAATTTGAGAATACAAAATGGAGACAACTACAATATTTTCATTAATATGTTCAAACTAATTGACACTGTTGTAGAAATTTGTACATTCATTCACCGTGAACAAAACTCCAACCCTAGCTAAGCATTTTCTATTTTCTTCTCCTAAATCAAAATTTTAAAACCCTTACAAATGAGAAAGAATGAGAATAAGAAGATGAAGAAACAACACTAAAATCAATCCATGGAAGACACTTGGCAGTATTTCTCCCCTTCGATCAACAACAAGGAAATATTTGCAATCTTCTTATTTCCCTCCATGATCTGTAGCTACAAATATTATTGTCCCTCTATGACAAATTTTTACTTCTCATTTTACCACTGCAGTGAAAATTATCTGCTTCTTTCTTTCACCATTTACCCTGCAGCTAAAAAAACTCAGTTCTTCCCATAAAAGCTTTTTTAACTCTTTCTTTGCTTGGTTGCACTTCACATATTTACTTCCCAGAAAATAAAATATTCTTTCTTTAATAATGGAGCCAATTAACCTCTTTAACTTTCATTGTTCACCTGAAAGCCTTTAAATGGTGAAGACTTTTAAAAATCACTTATCGGGTAAAATAAAAATCCTACCCATTCCCTTTAATTATTCACATTTAAAATTTTTCATTTTATTGGGCAAGAAAAAGATTTTACCTATTCCCTTTACATTTAATATTTCCATTTATTTCACTTTTAATTCCCATTACAAAAAGCTTTCAACTTTTACTTCACCGAGTCATGGAAATATTTAGTCCTCTTACTTGTGCCACACTTCTTCATTAAAATATTTTCTTTTTCATTTAATGAAAACCAGAAATATTTCAATCGGGCACTTTCCCCCTTTTCAAAATTTTAATATTTATATGTTCTTCCTTTAAAACATTTTCTTCAAGCCCACTAGAGCCACATGGCTTCAGCCCGCGCACCCCACTAGTTTTCTCGTGATGTCATCAACTATCCCACAGGGCTAGAGGGGGATGGTGGAGATCCATCCATATCTCATCTTACACACTAGTTGTTGATAAGTCCTTCACCCTATTTGCCCCATTCTGTAACATCACAATGGTCATGGTGGCATCGAGCATAGTTTGCAATGGTCTACATGAAACTCAATCTTCTTTGACTTTGGTCTTGGGCTTCACTACAAGATGAATCATTGTAGATTATGATGGATTATAAAATGATGCCACTAATGGATGATTTCCATTTTCAATGGGAAGGATATGATGCCATTCACTCTTGTATCTTCCTCCACTTATCACTTCCAACTAATCTCCAATGTCTACCATTATGGAATGAGAAATGGGTTGTACATCAATTCAGTTGCCATTGTTGAGGACCTATAGTCCGGGAACCTCATCGTCTTGGAAGAGAAGAATGATGTTTCCTACATCTTTGTGGGCATGAATGCCCTTAATAAGGTCTAGTATGGGGAAGGGAGGGTAATGGCTCACCTTGGTGCCAAAAACTGGCTTATCATCACTTGCAAAAGCTTCTTTTAGGTACCCTTTTTCAAGGCCCAAATTGATGCTTATTATCTCAAGCAAGTTCTCTGCCAGTTTGTATATCTCATTTATGAATTCCTCCATTGTCTCCTTGAAATTGTGGGGCTATGATGGCCAGGAATTTGAGGCTTCGAGTTCATTGATTAAAAAAAGTCTTCCCAATCAACGTCCTCTATCTCAACACACTTGTTTCCATTGGCCTCTGTTAGAATGCAATCGTCAAGATTCTTGACAGGAAAAGACTATTTGAAGCTTTTCTCTCTAGTAAGCTTGTAGTTCTCCGGGCATACCTTCTTCATGAGTTCCATGATGCTATGGGGTATACCATGGTTCAAAAACTTGTTCTTTGGATCCCTCCTATCACTGCACAGAGCCGTGCCATGATCCCAATTTCCAAGTGAAATGTAACATAAGAATACTTGTATATGATTCACTTTATGCATCTCCAAAAAAGCTATCAATTCTAGACTTGGTATGTACCATCACCACATTTTCAGCCTTATCACATTTTTTACTATCACTGACCAAAAGAGTTTCTTGTTCCTAGATAGTTTTGTTTCCATCTATATTTGTGTTCACCTCTAAAGTATCAAAAACACCCACACAACCCTTAACACTATCATCACTATAGGTGAAGTCTCCTTGCAATATCACCTTGACCTAGGCCTTGATAGTCAAAAACAACCTTTCCTTGTAGTATACGCTTTGTGAAGAAAAATAGGCCATATCAAGTCTACCCAATTAGGTCTCCTTTTTTGGATTATGATCAGGCCCTACTCCAAACCCTTCAACATTATCAAACACCTTTTGTAACCCACAAATCAAAATCATTAAAAGAATTTATCTAATGGCTTACCAACCCCCATTCATCAAATAATCCTTTGGCAGTAAATTCCAATTCATTATTCAAGAGCACAACACAAGTTCTTTGAAGAAAAAATGCCAAAATTGATTCCACACAAGTGGGATAGATATTATCATTTCTTATTCTTATCACTTTCTCCTAAAAAATTTTCCCAATACTTGCTTCACCAAAAGTCATCATCACTTCTTCTATGAACAATGTCAATAAAATATGAAAGAAGAACAACATACGTTGTAATACCTCATATTCTTTCCAAATATCTTGTAGCTTTTCAAACAACCTAGCAAGATTAAAAAGTGTTGTGACTCTATCCCTTTGGAACTCAAGTGAAACACCATCTTCAACTAGTTGTGTGACACATGTATGGTCCCCTTGTGGGCCCGACTAAAAAAAATTTGTTTTGAAACAAGTTTTTACCATGACTTGATTTGAGGTTGCTTCTAAATGCATCTCGCATGAAAATTTGAAGTGGGTTGTCATTAGAATTTGCTTTCTAGCATATTTACACAGTGATCAAAACTAGCCTAGTAGCCTCTACAATCGGCTTGGGAAACTAGTGAAACCATCTCTTGGAGCAATGAAAATTCATAGGCATGCAAAAATTTGACCCAAGAATTCATTGCAACAAACAGATTGGATAAACAGATCATGAGGTGCTAGATATTCAATGCCAAAGTGGCTCACTCGTATTTTTATGTAACTACACCTATCCAAAACCAATTAGGGCTCACCAAGTCACCATCTTGAAAAAATATCAAATAACCTCCTGGGAAGCTACCACTGGAAACATTAGATCATTTAGGTCCATTAAGCATGTGTGCAAGAGGGATTTCCTTCAATCCACATTCTTCACAAGATATTAAGGGTCAAAGTTGACCTCCTCAAAACATTATGGAAATGCAAATGTAGAAACAAAACAAATTGCATTTTCTTTTGACTTGGTAAAAATATCAAACTTGATCTTGAGACTCTAAAATCAGACTAGGAAGCACATAAATATGGGGGAAATGTAGAGCACCAATCCATTTTCCATTACTATCATCCAACTATGAAATATTAGATTGAATAGGAATCCACTTCGTAGGCCTGAGAATTTGCAAACAGCAAAACAGACCCAGAACCTTCCAACTTTTTGCTTCAAAATCTTATCAAAACTCATCATAGGAAGCTAAAATTAGACATACATGTTCAAATATGTGAAATGAATACACTCACCAAGGTATTTGACATGAAAGAAAATGGGCTTTGAATTGTGACCCTTCAAAGTAAATCACTTGGGCAGATTTTTTAGATGCACTTTTGAGTGTGCAAAGCAAAGTTTTCATCATGGGCACTTCAAATTTGCAAGTTCCATTAGTGGATCCAATTGGGGAAGCATACCCCTTGTGGGAATGGCGAGATTCCAAATCTCTAGGGAATACACCAAGTGCTAGAACCATTAGGAAACTAAGGATTTATTCAATTTTTCAAACCTTATTTGATGGCCCCAGGCCACCAAATGAAAAGAAGAACCAATGTTTTCCTTTGTCAAACACCAGCCTATTGAAGGAACTAATTTACCTCAACCCACACTTACCTCTGCTATACCACAACAACATGAGCAACTTCACTCCTGCAAAAACAAGTGTCAGGTTGCCTTTGAACAAATGAGAACTTGCTCCTTGTTTAGTTTTGTTGTCACATGACAACCATTTCAAATAGTCCATATCACTGCTAATCTCTTCATTTTCTGATTTTGTAGCAAGTGATAACATATGAGGATAATGATCAAGACTACATAAATACAAAGACTTATCACATTTACTAACCCCCTCATAATGATTATGCTCAAAGAAGATGTCATGCCTCAAAAACAATGTGCAATCCTCATGTGTGTTGAGCAAGGAATGCTCACATATTTGTAACTCCTTCAATTTAATTGTATCACAAGAAAGTTTATCTCCACCCAAACAACATAGCTCAGTCACATTATTATATTGCTCAAGGCTCTGAAAATAAGATCTATGAACATCCACAAGTACATTATCCACATTCAAATCACAACATTTAGAAAATACATCAATATCCCAAACAATGTTTCCTACTTCAAGCTCATAGACAAGATTGTTAGCACTTAATATTTTATCACAAAAAAAAGCTTCACGTACAGGTCCATATGACTCATAATCTTCATTTGCATCAAATTCATCATAGTGAGTGTTCAAAACACATTCACTATTGCAAAGAGCATTCCACTCAACATTATCTCTTGCTACACCAACATGAAAATATGAAGCATACTGCTCATGAGGACTATGAGTTGCAGATCCAAAAAAAAGGTTCTCATGTGCATCCATATGATTGACACAATCACATTCTTCAAGTGAAAACTCATCATATAGAGCTTTATTAGTTGTACCAATATTTGTCTCTATATACACCTAAAATCGGTCAAGACAATCAATTAATTAAATACTAGTTATTTAATTAATAAATCTTTTCTCATCTACTTATAAATAAATTCTAAATTTATTTATATAGTTCACACTTTTCTAATTCTACCATCTTAAATCACATTCTTCTAAATTTAATTAAATAAAAAAATTCCTATAGTTTTTTTTATTTAATTAATAATCTTCTCACTAAATTTTAATTCCCAATTTGAATTTAGGCACATGTCTACAAATTTTCCTCTTGCCACCTCATCAAGTGTCAGATGAATTTAAATAAGTCTAATATTTAAATTGCAATTATCCTCAACAAATTCCAAAACACACTTTGGACACTTGGCTCTTTCACACATTTTATTCCCTCATGCACTTGGCATGGTGTTCACAGTCAAGGGAACATCCTCCATGATTCTCTCTAACTTCATCTCCACCATTCATCTCTCATGCTGAAATCTTGACCGTTGGTTGCTGCCACATCATAAGATTCTTTGGAAATCCTATAAATACAAGCCCATTCTACAACATTTATCAATCAATCTTTGAGCAAACTCATTATGCAAAAATCACATTAGAGCATTTGAGCATTTAGATAATTTTAGCATTTAGCAAGTTGCATTATAGAAGCATTTTAGTTTAGAATCATGGCTTAGTTTCATAGCTGCATTTTAGTTATATCATTTTAGTTTTCATACAACATTTCCATCATAGCATTTAGCATCATTATCCATTGTCATGTATCACCATTATCATTTGCAACCTTTAATATCATAGCATCCTTCAACATTATCATACAACTTATTAAATCATGTAGGAATTAGATTCTTGCATTTTGAATAGCATCTCATTTCTCAGGTTGTCATTCTAACAATCATAGTGCAATATAAAAATCTAAGAGCCAATATGATTTAATGAATCCTTGAGAATAGAGAACAATGGAACAATTTTAGGAATTTTCTATTGTTTTAGTTTGATTCAGTTTTGTGGTTTAAATTCTCTAATGTAACACATTTCATTGTTTTTGTGTGTTTGATTATTATTTTACTAACTCTCACAATTCATTGTGCAACACAGTCTCTAACTTTTCACTTTCATATACAACCTAGACAACCACATTTGTACTATCCTCATGCAAACATTCAGTGATAACTTCAAAACCAGAAAAAGTAATGGAAGAAGGTGAAGAGTCAAACAAGAAAAGAGTTCCTCATTCATCACTTACATTACCAACATATGTATGCTCCTCATAATCAGCTACCAGAACCGATTCATCCAATGAATCTCTTGCATACATATCTCCTTCCTTGTTCATACTACTACAACAATCAACATGGTCATATTCCTCATTGTCAAACTGAAAATCATCATTTGTTTCTTCATTACAGTTGCTTGTGGATGATCTCTCCAACTGAAATTCATTGATCGCTTTTTTATTTGTATTTGATACATTGAAATTCTCAAAATCATTCCATAAATCAAAACTCCCTTGTCTCATCATCATGGAAGCTTGTATCAATGCCACACTCACTTGTAGAAGAGGTAGGACCAAGTATACTATACCACTGTTGATCACATATCTCTTCAAAAATTTTGTTTAATTCATATCCATTATCTTGTTCTTGTGAGTGTTGAAAAATATTATCATCACCTTTATTGGAACACTGTTCACTCAAGTAAATTAATTCTACCTCTTCTTCTTGAGAAGAATCACAATCACTAGGGCTGCGAATAGAGTTGTAATCATCTTGATCACCCATACAAGGATGCTTTTAAGCTAGTTGCAAACTTCCATCTACAACACCATTTTTCTCATTATGTCTTACATCTTGACTAATATCTAGTTGTAATCGTTATCTGGATATATTTTCTCCATGGGTTGATTAGAAAAAGAATCTTCATCATTACATGATGCATTATCATTGTCTTCTGCTATACCATCAAGATCTATTTGATCAATTCTGGAAAAAGTACCATCACATAGTCTAGTTAGGAAACCACTTCCAAACTACTCTATCATTTATTCGATCATTGAAAGCCATTGATATACGCACTTAAGGTTATGGGGCTTCAAATTAGCTGGCAAGGTACCTATACCCAACTCAAGTCTTTCACAAAAAAAATCAATACATAGTGATTCATCAGGTCTATCTAATATTGGTATAGAAAATAGAATTTTCATGAATCTATCATGAAAATCATAGGAGGATTCATCCTTAGATCTCTTTACATCACACAATGCATCAATAGGTGACATAGATTCAACTTTTTCTTTAGATTGCTCTTCAAATTCTTCTTGGATATGAAAATGTCTATGGTCTAATAGGCACACATTGTCTATTGATATTCCTTCAAACTGATCAATGAAAAGTATTCTAAACTCTCACCATGAACATATGGAATTCTATGGTAAGCTAGAAAACCAATATTCTGCAACATTTTCTAAAGTTCTCACAAAAAAATTCATGATAACATCCTCGTGATCTACCTCATAGTCATCCATTAAATTATTGAATTCTTGAAGATGCCTACTCGCTAATTCAGACTTCTCACCATTGAATCTTGGTATTTCATCTATGATTTTAGATGGAATGACATTTGGGTAACCATTAATGCCACTGAAATTGATGGGTCTATATATTTCAATGTTAAAACCACTTTGAAAACTTGGTTGGGGCTGATCATAAGCCATGGTTGCACTAGGAACCATACAAGGATGCATATATTGATGCATTTTGATATGCCTTTTTAGAAACTTTCACAATAATGCAACTATTGTTCACATAGTGCATAGCTTCCTTATACAACATATGACCTTAAACCCTTTACAAAGTATGACATATGGTTTCAACTATGTTTAAGGTCCATTCACCATGAGTAACTCTAAGAAAAAAAAGAATATTTATACATAATGCTAAATGCACCTTTTATCATAGAAGTATGCAAATTTAATATTGAGATCCTTTCCCTTTCATAGTGTTATTTCACTCAATAGGAAACCAAATTTTTTCAACACTTTCAAATATGGTTTTCACACATAAATTTCTTGAAAACCAAAAAGTGAAAAATACTTGGTTATGTTGCAGTTGCTACCAATTCTTCTTGAATGTAAATATTTGTAGATCTGAAACTTTATTCACATCTTCATCAGGTTCTTTTGACAGAGTAGCCACCTCTCTTCATAGAGGACTGAACTTCAAGCAGTATGAAGCTCTTTCGAAGATGAATTTCCTTTTGAGTTCCTTTCACTAGTAGAGCACCGAAGATCATGAAACTTTCAAGTTTACTGCAACAATTTATTTCTCCAGGTATGAATTCCTTAAATATTTGAACCAAATGTTCAGATCAACAAATAATATGACTGTGAAATATCAATTTGTAATTAGAGATTCAAAGCTCTCCCTAGGAGAGTCGCCAATCTGTTGGTTCCCAAATCAATAGATCCACTAAATCCTAAAAGTAAGCCACATTTCATGCTCAGATCTAGTGTATGATTTGGCTAGCGAACATGAAATGAGATTGGAACACATTTCCCCTGCACTTCAGGCTCTGCAAGACCTAGGGGATGACCCTTTTAGCAACACCTAAATATTCTTAAACACACTCAACAAGGTATTCCTTAACAAATTATTCTCTCACAAGAATATTCAAAGAAACATGAAATATCACTCAACATTGGCTAAGATATTGGGAAGCTTTCATTAACTAGCAAGGAGAACATGGTAAATACCAATAACCTATAAAACAGGAAAAAAAAAATTGAATGGTTTAAAAAAAATTGTACCATATTTGGGTAATATCATAGATCAGTGCCTAATCCTAAGGCATGGAGTCAAATCTAATATAATGAGTTCAAATTTAAACATCTTATCTCAAAATAGTGGCCCTTTGACATTAATTCCTTACATTACTGCAACCTCTCATATTGCTACATAATCATACTTAAAAAATCCATTTCATTCCCTAAAACCCACGGTAATTTGCATACAAAATTTAATTCTTTTCTTGAAGAAACCCATACAAAAATTACACAACTGCAAAAAATATTATAATGAAAAATCAGCATATCCTTGATATATTTAATCCAAATGCAAATTGAGAACATAGAGAAAATATATTTTGAGTTTGTATCTTAGGATTTGAGTCGAGCAAGTTGATTTTATTAATTGTATGGTTTCCAAGCATGTCTGAATGGCAATGAAAATATTCTGAGTCTATTGTCTCTCCAACTATAACATTATATATGAGTTATTAATGAAAATTTGATCAATGATCATTTCATTAATTGTCATTGTTATTTCACATTTATGTATGTTTTAATTATGGATTTGGTTTAATGAATCAGTTAAAATACCTTTTTTAAAGCATGAATTCATATAAATGTTTAGTGGATCTAATAAGTAGTCATAGAGTCTGAGTATTTATATGTGAATTGAAATGCAATTTCACAAGGATCATGGTTGTTTAGATTTAAAATCACCTTATAGTTCAATTTTCTATGTTTTGATTCCCTGCCCTGAGATAAGGCATTGATCTGAAGGTGTTAAGTGCATTTCCTATGGCACTAGTTTTTAATTTGATAAAGACATTCATAAACAAGATTTTAATCAAATTACCTTTGTTGAGGTTGGTGTTGTGTGAATTCTTAGCTCTAGCTATTTGATCTTTCAAAGGAATTTCTAGTTTCTTTAAAGGTTTCATCTATTTAGCATTTAAATGAGAATATATATGTTTATTATGCAATGTGTGGTATAATTGTGTAGTAGGATTATAAGATACACATTGTGGGATTACCCTCTCGATTTTTATAGGGCCTGAAGTGTAGGAAGGAAGCATTCTAGCTTCCTTTGATTCATTGGCCAATCATCTCCTAAGTATTCAAGAATTGAATCTAGTGAATTCATAGATGCTTTGTGAGATCTACTTGGTTCTTAAAAAACCACCAAAAGGGAGCAGGAGTGGTAGGAGGATGCATATGCTGAGACATAGAGGACTCCCCATGGGGTCCCTTCCTCTTACCATACTAAATGGGCCTAGGCACTGTAGGTAGAACATGAAGTTCAAACGTAGGACGCTTGGGCTTTCGCCAAGTGGGCACCATAGGATTTTCTATCAATCTCTTAGGAGTAGAATCTGATGATGTTGTAGTAGGATGAGAGGAAGCAACAAGCGGTACAATGGAAGAGGAGGAAGAGGAACCTCAAGAATGCTTCTCTTCTTCCCTTCTTCAAGCCAAAATGGCATCACTGTCATCTTTCAAGAAGACCCTATGCGAGATAGCATAAGGAGATGGAGGGTATCTCACCTTAGGCATTAAATGTCCCTTCTTGTAATTCTCATAGGTTCAGTACAAGAGGTCCATCGTAGGTGGAAGTAGACCAATAGGTGCAGGCCAAAAGTGATCCAGAGAATAGCTGTCATGTGCAATTGACGGTTTATAGCAAGTGTCATGGATTGCATGCACTGAACCCTCATGGATGAATTTTAGACACTTATGCACTACTGAGGGAACTGCATTCATAGCGACTAATCAGGGGATACCCAGTTTCACCTTGAAGAGTTCGGACCCCGGGATTATGTCAAAGGGTAATTTTTCTGATTTAGGTCCAACAAGGACTGACAAGGTGATTCAACCAAGGGGAGGTATGGAAAGTACATTATGTGTACAAATGGTGCTTTTATGAGCATCATACCCATCCTTGTGTAGAAAATTGATCGACATAATCTTCTTAGTAATGACATTCACCCAACGCATCGGGTCAATAAGAACACATGTTATAGTATTTTTGTTGATTTGCACAAGGATGTATAGATGAGATGGCTCCCTATTATAACCCATCAGCAAGTCCTGCAATGTGAAGGTTATGCGAGGAGAACTACTCACTGGTTGCATGGACGAGATGGGTAGATGGAAGGAGGCCATTGCTTGCACTAAATGAGACTTTCACAGAGCCCCCAAAGGTTTCATTTTGTGATGCTTATGGAACCTTCCAACTATGCCGCTATGGGTTGTAGGTAGGATTGGAAGGCTAGGTGCCTCACAACACTCATACCCACAATACTCCTGGGATATGAGGAAAGGAACTCTCAACACTACTAAACGAAACCAAAATGGTTCACGTTAGGTTCACCAAAAATATGAGGTAGGGGGACCAACCATACTAAGGCTCCAAGTCACAGAGAGTTGAGAGTGAAAGGATGCCCTACCTTACCTAAAGCTAATGGGTGTCTAAGGAAAGGATAGAGAATGAAGAGCACTCTCAAGTGCTTCTGTCACTCTACAAATCCAAAAATCTGAATAGGGCTAGACAAGCCAGTTTCTAGAATCTAGACTACACCTCAAATAGCTCTTTGCCCAAGGATGGCAGTGCGGGTCTGGCAAGAAAACATGGTGCGCTAGCATCTCTCTAGTGTGTTGGTGTCTGTATGGATAGAAAATAAAAAGTGCAGTGTAAAATACCAAAAAACCTACTAACGGTCTAGCTAACTAAGTTTAAAAAAATGAATAGAATGATAAAGTACGAGAAATAACTATATAAATTATGATAAAGAAGGTACATAAAAGTAAGGGTGGTGAAAATCAGCTCACTAAGGCTCTAGTTCGCCAATGAGCTCCATGCACACATTCACCTACACATAGCCAAGAGAGGGAAAAACATTCGGTTGTATAGGGGTTTTCCTTAGTCAAACCCCTACTTTGGTGTTTCCACCTCCACGGACAACCAAGAAAGCCACAAAGTAGAAAATGTGATAAAGGATAGAAGAATATCAATACTACAAAAGAAACAATACTACTCTATCAAACCACAACAAGAAAGGATAGTGAAGCAATACTACCTCCACCCAAAGACATTGAAGGCCAAGGAAGGGAGAATGAAAGACAACGAGCTTGGAAAATTCAATACAACCACAGTGGTGACGAAGGGAGGTCTTGCAAGACTCCAAATGTGTAGCTTCTATGGTAGGATAACACACACAAAGATGAAGTTCTTGGAGTAACAAGTTGTTGTAATGCTCAATGGAATGGTATGAAAGTTCTCAAGAGAATGTGATAGATTGCTAAAGAGATCAAGAATTTCTAAGAGCCTCAAGTGAAGTTGAAAGATAGGCATTTGAAGTGGAATAAGGAGGGAAGGAGTTGTTTTCGAGCTGATTGGTTGACATAGAGGTGTTACGCTTCATGCCCAATGGAGAGTGTAACATCCCTACAAACACTAGAGGTAGGAATCTGTCATGCGTGATAGTGCATTGCGTAGATGTCCACACGTCACACTAGCATCCCTGACAAATATTCCACCACTGATACACAAAACTGATGCCAAGTGGATGTATTTTGGATGGGTGATGTGGAATTTTGCATTTTGGTTTGATTTTCTAAGGTGAGGGGATGCAAAGGGGAATTTACACAAGGGGTGCAAATTCGATCCTATACAAGTATGTGTAGAGAAATCATTTTGAAGAACAAATAATTTAAGACAAGAGAAAAGGTGTACTGATGTAGTGTAGGAAAAAGTATCCCTTTTTCAAAGTTAATTTGGAAATAATTAATAATAAAATGAGCGTAATGATGCCTTAATTTAGTGTTGTAATATGTTGTTCATATTCACATTAATTTTAGGTCCCTTTTAAATTAAATATACTTAATTGTGTCTTATTTTGCTGTTGTAAGGTGTACCTTTACACTTTGACACTAATCTAGGTTTTTATTAATTAATTGAGGTTAATTTTCCTAAATTGATCCCTTTAATTCAAATCCAAGCCTAATTTTCAAGGGATAAAACCTGACATTCATAAATTACATTTCACAACACTTAACTTTGGAAGATGTGTGTCCTAGGTAGGTGACCTAGGACCCTAATTTAGCATAATGTTTAACCTTGAGTGATGTGTGTCCTTGGTAAGTGGCCTAGGACCCATTCACCCTATGGCGAATGGGTCCTCACTTAGACCTAGGACCCCCCTTTGAAATATGTTTTTGTTTGTATTTTAATGATTTCAAATCTATAATTCAATGCCAGCTTGATATTTGAATTATGGGAATTAATGATAAGATATATATAAATAAGAGATCATTTCACTATGTTTCATCTAAGCAATTTCTATGAAATTTTCATGAGATCAAGCAATTTTCACAAGAGCATTATAGGAGAACTTCAAGAGAATTTCAAGGAATTCAATGGTAGATTTATTCAAGATTATTGCAGCAATAAAGATTCCATTATCATGTCAAATATGTATTGCATCATGCATGTTGTTTGAGCTAATATGGTTATGTAGAGTTCAAGGTTTAATCCAACATTCAAAGGCATTTTTTGACATCAAGTTTCATGATCAAGATCTACATTCATTGAGGCCACTTCATGCTAGTTTGTAGATTTGTAATACAAGGTTTCAAATAGGGTGTGGTGAGTTGTAAAATTGTTGTTCATTCATCATTCCTTCTTTCATGTTTCATTTCATTTCAAATTTTAAATAATCAAATGGGATTTGACCAAAGAAAACCCCCATTCACCTAACAAACAACATTTTTTCTCTCTTTGATGTGTGATTGCAGATTTTAGGTTGAAGATCCTTTGAGGAGAAATATTGAAGAAAGTTACAAAGTTGTCAAAATTGCAAGGAAAGTTGTCAAATCACATAAACTCTTCTACAAGATATTTTTTTAGTTTTTCAAAAACTGAACACCTAGAATCTAGGAGTACAGACTAGTAGAAAATAACCAAAAAAGCATTATCTAGAAACTCTAGCCAGGACCCATTCACATAGGGTGAATGAGTCCTCAGTGAGCTTCAAAAGGTGAATTTTGGTGAAAGGTACACAACATTTTCTCCTTTCCATATCTGCCTTTTGATTATTGTTTCTGTCATATTTGATTACTATTCTTCATTTGCATATTATAGCCCACATTTTGAATGAAATTAGGAGAATAGTTCCATTGTTCATCATTTCATTGTGGTGAACACCACTTTTTCTTATATTTAATTTTGGTGAACCTGACATTTGATCATTCTATTTTCTGATTTTAGAGTCCTCTTTCATGCTAGATTTAGATTTTGCATTCATTTACATATCTTTACATTGAATTGAGTCTCATTTAGGGTGTCTAGTTTGCATTCAACTTTACACTTCATTTAAGGATTTTAGGATTGCATATTTCACATTCTTTAAATCTAAAAAATATAAAAAAATAAGTCATCTTACATATCATTTTGCATTTGAAAATTGAAACAAAATTGCATATCAAACTAGGTCTTCTATGTTAGAAACCAAGATCAGACATGCAAACCAGAAAAATCCTTCCATTGAAGAAAAATAATAAAAAGTAGAGCAATTTGCATGAAGATGTGGAAATGAATATTATTCAGGAATTGAGAAATTACAAGAGATGATTTTCTTTATAAAAGCAATGTATGCATAACCCTATAGGAAACCCTAAAAGGAAACCCTAGTCTGCACACTTAATAATTAATTATTAATGTGCTTAAGTTTAGCTTAAGTAACTAAAGTGATAAGTGAATTAATTAATTAACCAATATGATGTAATTAATTAAGTGAAATAACTTATTACTCTAACACCCCCCTTAAGATGAACTTAGGAAGTAGCTAAAACACTAAGTAAAAGATGCATGAAAGGAAAGATGGGTCCCGACAACAAGGCCTGATCAGGTCCCCATTTACAAATGCAATGAATGAGGTAGAGAAGGAAAACTTAGTGGGACAAAACCCCCCTACAATGAGATGACCTGCTACAAAGAAGAACTAGAAGAACACTGTGGAGTAACACTAGAACCTGAAAATCAGCAAGCAAGGAAAGGTACTTTTGTTTACAAGAAACCATATGAGAGTCACTGAAGGACTCAGGTGGAATCATAATAATACAATAGTAGACCCGATGCCATGGGACACTAGAAAAATAAAAAAACTAGAAAAACCCTAGAATCCATAAAGCAATAGTAGATGAAAATGATGCCCCCCATAAAAGGGAATGATATGATGAAAGAATCTGGAAGCGAAGTGTATCTCGATGCCGATGCCAAAATGTGACTAAAACTAATCTATAGGAGCAAGTACCATGAAGATTCTAGAACATTAACCATAAATTTAATGGCTCTCAAACTGAGATGTGAACCAATGCGAACCAAAATGTGTCAAGCAAGAGCAAGATGTTGCCAAAAGAAACTAAGAATCTAGATATAATCCATGCGAGTTGTCATCAAAATAAAGATGGAGATCAAATTGAAACTACACACTAATCAGATTACTATGCAAGAAACCCCCCTGATGGAACTTTATATTAGTTCATTTATTACAATAACCCATGATTGTAAAAGGAGAGAATGCAAAACTTGCATAAATGAGAGAGCAAAAGTAAACCTAGTGCAAGAAAATAAGAGTGAGTGCATGGAAAAAACCAAGTTGAAAACTACCTCCCTGATAAAAATGGACCACATACCTATGTAGAGGACTAAACCATCTTTCCAATGCCACAAGAATGGCGAAAAAAGGATAACCGAGTCAAAAGATATGCCCTTTGAAGCAAAAAAAGCTTCATCTGAGTTCAAGGACCTGGAAAATAAATCTGGAGAAAAATTATAAAAATATACCTTCACCACTGGATCGACATTAGAATCAGTTGTCCAATGGTATCTCATTTGTGAAAAAGGATACCGTACGCAAAAGTTATGCCCAATTTTGTAAAAGTGCTCTAGAATGGCCAATTTGGCCTATAGGGTGCCCAAGGGGCTAAAACAATTTCAGCCCCTGGTCTTGTGTGCGACTAGGGGCTGGCGGGCAGGGTGTTGGGGCAAAGGCTCTGGTCATCCATATGACCAGTGAGCAGGGGCTGAGGGCGGTCGGGGGCTAGGCACATAGCACCCAGTCCCCAATGTGACTACGGCCCAAGCGTTGGAGCCCGCGGGGGTTGGAACTTAGCCGAGCGGTTGGCAGGCGATGGAGGCCAGTGGCGGTGGCGGACTAGTGGCTGCTTGGTGGCTATCGGGTAGCAGGAATTTTTTGAACTAGAAGCGCCGACATAGATCCTGAAAAGGCACAATTTTTTTTTTGATTTTCGTGCCTCGGGGAATGTGCTAGGGAGACCATACGACCTCCCTAGCAAAATTATTTTTCCTCAGAATCAACTTTCTCTGAGATCGATGAAACAAAAGGTGATCTTAAGGTTTTTGGCCATTACGAATGTGATGGTAACCTGCATTTTTTCCCAAAGTGCCCCAAAAAATTAGCTACCCCTAGAGCTAGCAAAAAATCACCGAGCTTGAAACTCTCACAGATTTGGCAAACAACAACCAAAATAAATAAAATAAAAGCCAAACTTTACTTTTTCCATCGCTCTGAATCTAATGGAGATGCCCAATCTAATCCAAAATTATGCATAAATGAACTCAAGGCATGAAATCCTTGAGGAACCCTGAACTTTTTCTGCAATGGTTTTCTCCAAAAATCTGAGAAGGGGCTACATATCAAGGCTCTGATATCATGTTAGAAACTAAGATCAAACATGCAAACTAGAAAACGCCTTCCACAAAAGAAAAACAATAAAAAGAAGAGCAATTTGCATGAAGATGTGCAAATGAATACTATTTAGGAATTGAGAAACTACAAGAGATGATTTGCTTTATAAAAGCAATGTATACATAACCCTAAAGGAAACCCTAGTGTGCACACTTAATAATTAATAAATAATTAATTATTAATGTGCCTAAGTTTATCTTTTAAGTAACCAAAGTGATAAGTCCAGCTTAATTAATTAACCAATATGATGTAATTAATTAAGTGAAATAACTTATTACTCTAACATTCTAGGTTTTCATTTTGTCACACTTTTCATTTGCATTTAACATTGAATTCACAAAAAATAAAATTGAAACTTTCTATAACAAACCAGAATTTGGAAACCACTGAAAATCACTTAGAAATATGTAAAACATTGTTCAAAAACCCTCACCTAGGACCCATTCACCCTAGGGAGAATGAGTCCCTAATCAGGGTCACATTCTGATTTTCTGGGCCATTAAAGCATTCATTCTACATTTTTGTTTGTTGCTTTTAGATTATTTTTTTGTTTTGTTGTGCAATTTTCACACGCATGCCCCACTAGATGCAGGGACCCCCTTCTGCTTGATTTTTCTTTCTTTTTTTGTCTTTAGGTTTCACCTTTTCCCCTTAAGGGATAGGTTCATGGGTGAAATTGTGATACTCTGTCTCACTTTTTGCCCAAGATGGAAAATTACTTCAATATTTTTAACTGAATCTTCATCTTCTAAGACTTATAACAACTAAACCAATAAGAATTTGAAGATGACGTGAACTAGTGATTTGCGGAAATTTGTGTGTAGGTTCTAAATAATGTATTTTTCATTTTTTTTGAAATAAATCATAAATCTTTCAACATCTCCTTTAATAACTAGTTTTAAACAGAAAATAACATTTTTCAGAAAGTAACGTTTGTTTCGTACAATTTTTTTTTTCCTAAAAAGGATTAAATTCTAATTTTTGAAATATAGATTCTCAACATCAATATCTAAGGAAAAAATATTTTTTCATAATATTTTGTTGCATATTTTTTTAAAATTAATTTTTGAATTCACTATAACTATAATTTGGACATATGTGTGTGTCATACAATCTAACTTGTTGTGTATATATCAAAATCTAATTTTATATTTTTGGGTGAAACAAGGACATCAATACCAAGGGAAAGGATATTTTTTGAAATTATTTTACAATGGTTTAATATTTTTCCACCTCTACACAACAAGGAGCTTAATGTTAAAAGAAAAAACTATGATTACTAAAAATTGAAAATTAAATACATGATAAAATGAAAATATATCAAAATTATACTTGTTAGAAAGCTCATTTTGAGGACTACAATCTTGCAAAAATATAATTTTTAAATAACTATATTTAATCACTCAAAATGTAAATAAAAAGTGGTTTTTGCAAACATTTTGATAGGTGCAAAGGAGACTCCATTATGGGTATGATCTAATAAAAATGGGTTCTATCCAAGGGGGTTTGATCTAAGGGGGTCTTATCTATCCCTCTTCAATTAAAACCCTTTAGATGGAGCCTCTCAAGACTTAAATCATTAGTTTTTTTCTAAAAACAGTAATTTCAGGAAAAAATCAGCACGTCCCAAAAGTGAGACACTATTGTGGCAACACCCTCCTTGAAATTTTCACTCGCTTCACTTGTTGAGATTTAATGCTTTATTTTCACTTCTTTTTTTCTTTGCAACACTTTGATCTTGATTGTTGCTTGGCGTCATTGGTTTAATGGAAATTTTTCTTTGGCATCAATTTGGGAAAGTTTGGGAGAGTTTCAACAAATCTACCTAGTGCCAGATTCCTCGAAGGTCTAAGTAGTCACTAAATCCTTTTCAAGCTGAATTTTGTGAGGAATTTTTCATTCACTAAATCTATGCATAGAAGGATTCCCCGATATTTCCTAGTTTTTCTTAATTCATGGTTCTTCGGATTCTCGAATCTGTGACCAGCGCATTTATGGGTTTTGTAGTTGAGGTACCTTGTCATTAATGCAAAATTGTGATGTGATTTATAAGCCTTTGTACCTCATTTTCATTATTTATTTTAAGCATTTCTTTGTGGAAAACATTTCAGCATTTTGGCATTTGAAAGGTGTGAATTTAGGTATCGATGTTAGGGAATTTCACAGGTCATCAACTAGGGCTTCTAAGTGTGCATTTGGATTGCCATTATCAGCCTCTATGGTCGAAAGGAAAGGTTTAAAACTTGATTTCCAAAATAGATTGCAATTTGAAGTCTTTTTAATGTGTTGAAATTTTGGTGGTGGAAGATTAAGGTCATAGTTTGCATTATATTACTTATTTGATTTTGTGATGGTGATTTTGAGCTTGTTTTTCCTACATTTGATTTCACAAGGGTTTCATTTTAATTGTTGATTATCATTGCATTGTTAATTTTTGCTTTGAATTTGTTTCATTTGTTGTTTATTTTGCATTCAAAGTCAAGAAACTAGGGAAACATTTTGTTAAGAACTAGGGCTTTAAAATTTTGATCTCTTAATGGTGCATGATTATGAATATCATGAATTAAGAAAAAATTGAAACAAAATGATTTATTATGTTCATGACCTTAAAGGTTCGATAGTGGTGATGCACCTTTGGATAAACCCTAGCTCATGACAGATGGAAATTCATTGATATTGAGTAGTTGTGCTTGCATATTCTAGTTAAATTGGATCATAGAGCATGATTGGAGTGTGATGATTGAAAATTAATATTTAGTTCAAGCATTTTGATTCGGTTGATCTTTAGTTCAAGGAGTTAAAGTTGGATTGTAAATATTTTACTTAATTCTTTAACTCTTGAATACATGAAGCATTTCTTTCATGCAGTCTGCTTCCAAGTAGAAAACCCAAGGCCTTGTCCCTCGCAAAATTCATTTGGTCGTAGATTTACCGAGCTCTTTAACTCTCGTGGAATCCACCTTTTTCTCAGAAAACCCAAACTCCCATCCTTTCATGGAATCCACGATGCTTTGGATTCCTTGAAATCCGTAAGATCTCAAAATCCCCGAAGTTGCAAAATATGCAATGTGCATTTAAGGTTTGATTATGGGGGGTATTGAAGGTGAGTTTTATGATCCTAAAGGATATCTTATGATTTAATTTTGGCTAAGTTTTGTTGTTCGTGGAATATGCTCACTTGTGGAATGCCCAAAGGTTTTTCCCTTCACAAAATCTGTGAGCGGCTGGATTCCCTAAAAATCCATCGAAGATCAAAATCTATGAGGTAAGGAAAAACTCGAGGTTCGGTTAATGCTTGATATTAAGGGTTTGCCACTTGTTTTGATGATTATAATGGTGATATGGAATTGATTACATATTGCATACATGCTTTAATGCTAAATTTAATGATGAAATTATGTTATAATGTTTAGTTATTCTTGGCATTTCAACGATTATGGCTTTTTTCTAACTAGATGGAGGTAGAATCCAACAAAGGAAAGGGTCCCAAGACAAAATCCACTGAACCTATCAAAGAGGAGCCAACAACTAGAGCTGAAAGGATGAAGTATGATTTCAAGGGCATGAGGCCAGAATCCAAGATTATTTCAACACGTGCAAAGGTTGGAGACACCAACATGGGTCACGTAGATTATGAGGATTTTAAGGAAAGGATGCACTGCAATGCACCTACTCCTTTGACCCAAGTATTGGCACATAAAGGGTTGGCACAAGCTATTGGATTCCCACCTTCAATAAAGTGTCTTGAGCTCATCATGGAGTGTGCAAAGTACCATGATTAAGACAAGAGGATAATTGTTGGTCCCTAAGGAAGAATAATGAAAAATATAATCAAGGAGTCTATAGCTAAGGCATTCAACATTGGGTCACATTAGAAATTGGTGAAGGTGAATATATAGGTAGCACAACGATTCTATGATTCTAATCCAGTAGAGGCATTGGAGATAATGAATAGCTCTTGGATTGATAAGCCTAAGTCACATTATTCCAAATTTCCAAAGCAACTACATAGGAGTGATTTCAAAGTGGAATACAATGAAATGATCACTCTTCTCAACAAAGTGGTAGGGTTAGATAAAGCTTTTGGGTATGTACAGGATCATCATGGAAAAAATAGGCCCTTAAGTGGTGAAAAATTCAAACAAATCAGAGTTAGGAAACTTGACATAAAAATTTGAATAAGTTATCTATATTATTTCAAAAATATGTAAGAATAGAATCTATAGAAAATTGAATATAGTTTCTAAACTACTAGTTTTACTTTAAAAAAAATAAATCTATTTAATGAACATTTGAAATTTCAATGCAGTAGTACTTAAATTTTAGATAAAAAATAAGAAGTGGGTGTCTGTCTGACCACCCTAACCACAATAAAATGATAATAGTTTTTTATAAAAATTTAGACATAAGTAGAGGACTCATGTCTCGATGTGTTGCATATTTTTTTGAAATTGTTTTCCAAGTAAATAATTAATTATGAATTTTTTATTACAACTTTTGGGTATGTGCAGGATCATGATGGGCCAAAAAGTGGCGATATGATGGGTATGTGGTTGAAAAAATTGATGAAATGAAAAGGGTTTTTAAAGGAGATTCTCAGCTTTCCACCAATATAAATTATGCTTTACTTTGAATTTAATAAATAATTATTATTCATTTTCTATTTGAATTACGACTAACGTCCTGATTGATAGGTTGACTGAAAAACATCTATTGCTTTCAAACAGATCACATTTTTTGAATCCAAAACATGTGTCACATTCTATGCTTTGTATACTATAGGATTTAAAAGAAAAAAAATGAATTTCATGAAGTTTTGACCAAGTTAAGGTGGTCGACATTCAAGTTTTATATTTTTACAAATTATAATAAAAAAATTGTAATTAATTATTTACTTGGAAAAAAATTACAAAAATTACACATCACATCTGAACATGAGTCCTCTACTTATATCTAAAATCTTATAAAAAAATATTATCATTTTATTATGGTTAGGGTGGTCCACCTACTTCTTATTTTTTCCCGAAATTTAAGTACTACTCATTGAAATTTCAAATTTTCCAAATAGATTTAAAAAACCTAGTAGTTTAGAAACTACATTCAATTTGCTACATATTCTATTCTTACATATTTTTGAAATAATATAGATAACTTATTCAAATTTTTACATCAAGTTGCCTAACTCTGATTTTTCTGAATGTTTTGCCACTTAAGGGCCTATTTTTTCCATAATGATCCTGCACATACCCTTTTAAAAAATATAAAAAACACGTATGTCTAACCACCTTAACTTGGTCAAAACTTCATGAAATTCAATTATTTTTTAATCCTATAGTATGCGAAGCATACAATGTGACACATGTTTTGGATTCAAAAAATGTGATATGGTTTGAAAGCTATAGATGTTTTTCAATCAGCCTATTGATCAAGACATTAGTCGTAATTCAAATAGAAAATGAATAATAATTATTTATTAAATTCAAAGTAAAGCATAATTTATATTGGTGGAAAGTTGAGATTCTCCTTTAAAAACCCTTTTCATTTCATCAATTTTGGGTTAAAAAAAAAGTCGTAAGCCACATACCCATCATATTGCCACTTTTTGTCATGATCCTACACATACCCTTTTATCTTTGAGTAATGAATTTTCCATATGGTATTGTAAATCAAGAAGGCAATTCAATATCATTGGGCAGGCACTATTAGTGATAGTTTGGACTTGCAACTGAGAAGTATGCAAGACACTAAAACATTCACTATGACCTCATATGTTGTGTATATGCTAGCCAAGACTTTCACATATAAGGGCTTGAGCTATAAAGGGACAATTGGATAGGATAGGGTCTATGATGTTTATCCTTAGTTACACTTCAATACTTCCAATTTCAGAAGGGTAAATGATGCTTTCACCATGTATATAACCAGGACCTTGCAAGATTCTCTCCATGTTAGAATTTCAGCATAAGCAATGGATCTAATCAAGAAATATGGCTTCTAGTTTATTCAATTTCCAAAGTTTACATACATTAGAGTGCATGGATATCCAAAGGTTCCATGCAGGCTCCTGAGATATCCATTAAAAAATCTCATATTGTTGGAGATGACAATGTAGATAGCTGTATTTGATGCCATTTTGAAGGAGATGCATAAAAAAGGGGTTGGTGCTGATTTCCCCTTGAGGATTTGTAGCTTGGAAGTGTGCCCTTCTATACAAAGTTCACATTATTCTGAGATAGAAATGGCCCATCTGTACATTTGTATTATCATTCAGGCAGAGGTGGTTTTGATCCCTATGGAGTACCACAGAGGATGGAAAATAGGGAATAAAGACATAGAGACCACATTGAGGATTATTGGGAAAATTGTATGTATGAGTTTGAGGTGATAAGGAGAAGATATTCCAGATTGTCTCTAAAATTAATAAGGCTTCATAGAGTGGAAAATGTGCTAGATTAAGTTAATGATGAAAATGATTCTATCCAGTATCATGACTACATGCAATTTCACGATATGCCACTTCCCACTATTAATTGGTTATAGGATGAAGTTGTTGACTTAGATCAGATCACTGCTCTAGTGTTGAGTTACACAAAGCAATGGGTTAAACATTAGGTATTAGAGTTGGAAGAAACAGGAACACAATTTACATTTTACTAGGAGATTTAGAATCACATTCAGAAGAAGAAATAGAGAATACTCAAGATGATAATGCAGCTCCTCAAGAAGGAGATAATATTGAAGAAGTACCCATTGTAATAAAGATAAAAACAAGAATTCAAACTAAAGACAAGGATCCTTAGAGACAACCAATCTTAAAGAGGATGAAAGCTACCAAGGAGATTAGTGGAGGAAATGTAGAGGCCTAGCCTACAAAGAAAAGAAGGACTATCACTGAGGGTGAAAAGATGTCCTGATCCAAGAAGGAAAAAGCAAATGAAGGGGAGACACTCAAGCCAAGGTGATTGAAGTAGAGAGTTCTGGAGAAAAAACCCAAGTGTATACAAGAAAGAACTCCCCAAAGTAGAAGATTTCTCCTCTAGGTGCATAAAATGTAGAAAAGGTAGAGATGATCCCGGGAAGAACATTGAAGAACCTTTAATTGAAGAAGTTGATAATTCTTAGAGAGTAGTTACAGGAAACAATACTCCTCCTCTATCTCCTTCACAAAATGTGCAAACTAAAATTGATAAAGAAGAGGTAGAGCTTGCATTAGGTGATGGTAATGTCTCAAATGAGTTTTAATAGCAGGAACAAGAAGAAGAAGAAGATGTGCCAACTCCAAAAAGTGGAGAACTTGGTAATCTTGGAGTAGAATTAGAACAAAAGGCCTCTGGGTTGCAAAGTGATAGAGAAGAAGAGAAAGAGCTAGAGAAAGTAGAAGAAATTCCTTCACAGTCTCCTAAGAAAGAAGAAATGTATGTATCTGATGTTGAAAATCAAGAAGGATAACAAAGTCAACATGATGTTGATAAAGATCCAGAGAACTTTGAAGACAATCAGTCTAAGGATAAAGAGCATCAAAATGTTTCTCAAGAGGATACAAACTTAGAACAACCAACTGCTCCTGATTGGTTAAAATAATTCCTAAAGCCCAAACCAATCATTATAGAAGAAGAGACTTCAAATTTTAGTAAGCTTCTAGAAAACTTGGGAAAATCGAAGGAGAGAAATAAGGCAAGGGTAGTGTCAAGAATGACAAGAGATGAGTTCAAGAACAAAACTCTTCATGTTGCTACACCAGTGAATGACAAGCACAAGGATGAGGTCAATCAATTTGAATACAAGGTTCAAACCATTAACTTGGGCCCATCTACAAAATAACAAGAAAATGAATATATTTAGGAATTCGTGTAGACCATTCTAAAGAGACTGGACTGTGAAACATAGGCTAAGGAAAATCTGCAACAACAAATGAGAGAGCTAAAAAATACATCCAACATTTAATAAAGCCTTTTAAAACACAAGCTAGTGTGGGTGCTTCATTTTCAAAAGGTTTGTTATCCAAGGATTCCATAAGTGAGATTGAAATAATGAGAACGTCCTTGCACATTACTCAACAATGGATTGGCAGTGTATGCCAAAGGGGAGATGCTATGATAGAAAAGGTATTACACACACATAAAAATGATTCATCCTTCCTTGAAGATATAACTTAGCTCACAAAAAAATGCCAAATAACAAATGATACAACCATTGTTGTACTAAAGGAAATAATGGAAATCCCAGAAGAAGTGTTGATTAAGGAAAAAGTCCTCACAACTAAAAATGCCAATAAGCCAATTGAGTGGATAGAGGCATTTGGTTTCAAGAAGGAACTCATGATGAAGGAACTCAAGAAGGAATAAAAGAGACCTTGGGGTTATTTCTTGAGGCTTTCTGATAGAAATTTTACCTTTCAAGATAGATAGGATATTTGTATTCTTCCCGAGTTGTTGCAGTGCTAAAAACACCATCAACATGTTTACAAAAATTTTGTTTCATCAATTTGATCATATCTAGCTTAATTTGATAAATTTAGTGCATTGTGTGATTTCAAAATTGCATTTACAAGGTTTAATTTTTAGGTTTTTGCATAGTGTAATAAAGAAATTACCTTGTTTAGAATCTGAAAATGGCATTTATACATTGCATTCTAGGTCATTGCATTTCCCTTTACCCTCTTTGCATTTTGGCTTGGCATTGTTTTTGTGAATCTTGTATGAGCTTTACAACTTGGTGTCCTATTAGCAATACTATTCTGAGACATATTTCAAGACTCATATCATCCCACAATACACCATTTTCCATGGATCTTGGGTTTTCTAACTCTCTTTCTAATAGTGTTGATAATCAACTCCCTATGGATCATAACATGCATACCTCATTTCCAATGACTTCCTTACCTATAACCAATGTGCATGATGTTAAAAATACCATCCCTACCATGTCTAGTTGTACTCAAGCTTTGGGGTATACTCAAACACAAGGTGGAAATTCAATTCCTCCTTCCACGATACCCATCTCTATTCCTACATACAGTAGTACTCATGTTGCCACAACCATTCAACCTACTAGCAATGTCAACACCTTCTTAGGTATTTCCACACGAAATATTTTTAGCTTTGTCCATTCAAATCTCATATCTCCTCGGTCATCTCCCCGTACAAACCTACAATTCACTTTCCCTCTAAAAACATACACCACTCCATCTTATTCCCTTCCATGTTAAAATACCAACAATGATCCCATCATAACACACTTTTGCAAAACATGGTATCCCTTCAAAAAAAAATTGCAACCGTAAATCAAAATAATAGGGACCAACCTTCACAATACATCAAAACCAATCCATTATCCTCGGAGATATTAAGAACAAAAATTCCACAAGGTATATAAGTTCCTAGATTCAAGAAATATGGTGCAAAGGGAGATCCCGCTAGTCATGTTTCCTCTTACACAACCCTACGTAGTGATTTCATCTTTGAAGATAAACTCTTAGCTAAACTATTCCTTAGATCCTTGAAGGATACTACTTTATAGTGGTTTTTCTCCTTACCGAACAACTTAATAAACTCATTGAATGAGCTATTTGATGCCTTTTACCACCACTTCCACATTCACATGGGTCCCAAGATGACCCTTACTGATTTAATGACATGTTAACAAAATGATGATGAAAAGGTTACAGATTTTATAGTGCAATCTCAATTGCTTTATTTACAAATAAACATTAAGATTCCCAATGCCAACCTTCAATGAATGTTTATTTCCAATTTTTTAAAAAAAATCCAAACCAAACATGAGATGTTGAAATTCCCATCCTTCACATAGTTATGTACAATCCTTTGTGATTATTAGAATTTGGCTTATGGTCATGATGTGAAAAATCCCCCTAGCCATCCTGAAAATTCTAAATCTGTACCTCAAAATAATTACCAACCTTTCAAGAAACATAATAGGGTCTTTTTACAACTTAATCCCCCTCAACCAAATCAACAAGATGATAACCAAGTGGCTTCTATAAAGAAAAAAAAACCATATTCCTTTGCAAATAGAAATAGATAGTTTACACCCCTACTTGATACCCTTCATAATATCATGTTGTAGCTTGTGAACAAGAATATTCTTTCCTTACCTCTTGTCAGAGCTCCTAATCCTAATAAAAAATTACCCGTAAACTATAGATAAAATTATTATTTCCATTACCACCAATAAAATAGACATGATACAAAATATTGTAAGCATCTTAAACATCTTGTGCAAGACCTCATTGATTCTAATCAACTTCAAATTGGAGGTGTGAATGGTCAAGCTAATAAGTATGTAGCTCCTCCCAACCAAAACTTACAAATATTTACCAATCCCATGCTAAAACACACTATTTTGATTTGTAAAAGCTAGTGAAACAAAGAATGATGTGATGAATGTTGACATAGATGATGAAAACACAAAATATGACAATGAGGAAGAAATGATTCGAATGGTGTCATTTATTGAAGCTAAACCTCGTACGATCCAAACTGAAAAGCCCCTTGATATTTTTTTCTCAAAAAATGACATAATCAAACATGCACCCGATGGTCCTCTTTACATAGCTGGTAGAATCAATGAAAAGCCCACTAATGGAATATTAATTGATCTCGTCTGTGTAGAGAATGTGATTACTGAAGAATTCCTATTTGTGCATGCACTTTATCAAGACACATATGAAAGATCGAAAGCATGGATCAAAATGCATAATGGTTTTTCTTTCCCTGTGATTGGCTTGATAAATATCCCTGTAAAGGTTGGAATAAAAACATTAAATATCTCATTCACCATCATCCCATCATTTGACCAATTTTGTGTAAAGCTAGGCTATCCATGGCTTCACTCCATGAATTTTTTCCCATCGGTTGTACATAAATGTTTAAATTTTCCCTTTCAAAATGAAATATTTATAGTGCATCATAGTGGCTTTAATCCTGTGTCTTCCCGTGGGAACTTTTCATTGGATGTCTTTTGGCCTGAGCCTATGAACCTATTAGACCCTATGAAGACTTCTTTTTAAAATCATATCAAAATTTTAAGGCGAAGCACATAACATAATTATCCCTTTGAAATATGCCTCTTCCTGTGATTGAGCCACATATCCTTGACAAACCAATGATTGAACAAAAATCCCTTCCAAATATCTAAGAGAAACCTATTACAAATCCTCCTACTGTTTCCTATAAGACACCATGATACAATAAAAAAAATCCTGTTGTGCATCCTAAAGTCAAACAAGTTTACAAAGCTAAAGAGAAAGTGGTTGAACAACCTCCTATGGTTCAATTCATTCCTCCCCTAAGGGAGGAAAATAAACGTATGGTTGACAAACCCACTCCTACACAATTAAAAATTGACAATAGATTTAAACGAAACCGAAATGCTAGAGCGTAGGCATAGATGTCATGCTATTACTCATATGTTATAAAGTAAAGAAGAAAAAAGAAACATAGAAAATCAAAATTCAAACTTTCCTAAAGCCATGCATGATGATTCTATACCTTCGCTACAACGTAAACAAGAACCTTCCACAAACATTATCATTTGACTTCCTGTTGTGATTAATTTAGATGATGACATTGATATTGCAAAGATTGTTGAACAAATGCATAATGAGTTGAATTCATTGTTCTCTTCTTCCATGAAATTAAATGATGATAAGAGTGTTGAACTTGGTGTGTGTCCTAGTTTGGAACTTGATTTTGTCACTTTGGCTAGTTATCCACCTTCTGTATATACTAACCAAGATTGGGATGCAGATGACCTACTATAGGTTGAATTGCATGTGCCTTACTAGTCTTTTGCATTGTTCTATTTTCATGTTCTTTATGTCATTACATGTGCATAATGTGATCACTCGTACTATTTTGTTTGATATATCTCTCTCTTTATGTGCATTCCTCTATGTCTCATAAACATTTTATCTTTATTTTTTTTCTTGTTTTTTCCTTTTGCGAATGACACAAGGTGTCAAGAAATTTAGGTTTCTTCCATGTTGACTTGAAATATGTTTCTTTTTTTTTCTCTTTGTATGTGTCATTCTTCCTATTCGATGTGTATTTTTTGAATGATGACATTTCTGAGCTCTATAACAATATTGTAGAAAAGATATACTGGCCCTGAATCCATAGATTTGTTATGTATTTTTAGGGGCAACCCCTCCCTCCTTTTTCGTTATGTAGCTTTACTTCAGCAACATATGAATTGACATAGGGCTTTCCGAGGAAGCTCTCATGTCTTAGGATTGAATATTGGCTACTTTAAAGAAATTACTCACAATAATGGTGTTAGAAACCCCTTTAAAGTGGGGGCATGCATCGATAATATCTTTTGACATTTCTCATGAACTTCATTGTGTGATTTAGTTTTTATTGTGATGCATCCTTTTCTTGGTGGTGTCATTGGGTTTGATGTCCTCCAAGAGTGCGATATTTCTTAGTGTATGAATTTCATCTTAGTAGTGATGTGACACACTGCACTCCCTAACTTGTGAATCTTTTACTCTTGACTTGTCCTCTCTTGGAGATGTTAGGCACAATGTTCCCTAAGAATAAGACATTACATTAACTAAGAAAAATTCATTTGAACAAAAACCATATATATATTATGTTCATAAGTGTTTAACATAATGCAGCTCAAGTGCTAACCTTGTGAATGTCAAACCCTAAATTCAAGGCCACTTAGCATAATAAACCTTTCTTTCCTGTGGAGCCTTGCATTGTGTGCTTATTCAAGTTATCAGAGGGATAACTTTGGTATGGTTAGTATGATGGGATCCAAGATAGAGGCATGACTTTCTCATTGTACAGTGAGAGCTTATAGACCTTGCATGACTTTCTCACTAAGCCACTTTATTGGAAGATTCACCTAGTGGATAGCCTAAAGTTTTTCTACATTGGAATGAGCACAAACCGAAAGCTTAGATGTGTTCCACATCATGTTGGATAGTCTAGGCTTGATATTTCTGGTCTTTGATGTTATATGATTGTGTATCTTTGTCATTGTTGCATACATGAGTGTCTGGAATATCTACTTTAGTGTGAGTTATACATGGGGTCATACTCTCACTAAAGTGGGGGAAAAATGTAGTGTAGGAAAAAGTATCCCTTTTTCACACTTAATTTGGAAATAATTAATAATAAAATGAGCCTAATGATGCCTTAATTTAGTGTTGTAATATGTTTTTCATATTCAAATTAAGTTTAGGGCCCTTTTAAATTAAATGGACTTAATTATGCCTTATTTTTGGTGTTGTAAGGTGCACCTTTACAATTTCACACTAATCTAGGGATTTATTAATTAATTGAGATTATTTTTTCTTAATTGGCCCCTTTAATTCAAATCCAAGCCTAATTTCTGAGGGATAAAACTGAACATTCATAAATTCCATTTCACAACACTTAACTTTGGAAGATGTATGTCCTAGGTAAGTGACCTGGGACCCATTCTCCATAGGGAAAATGGGTCTTCACTTATACCTAGGACCTAATTACCTAGGACAGATCACTCAAGCATAAAAATTATGCTAAATGTGTTGCAAGAAAGGAAAGATTGAAGGTGTTGTCATTGATGTCAACTGATCAACTGGTTATCAACTAGTTATTGTTGGTTGTATATGTCAAGGATATTGAGAAAATTGTAATGAAGATATGTTGCAAGTTTTGAGTGGTTGCTCTAGTTTTTTCTCTGGATTTTCTCCTATCTTTGTATGGTTCAGATATGTTGATCATGGGTTTTAGAAGATACTATATCCATATTTTTAGTTGTTGATTCATTGTAAATTGCAAGTTATGTTCACCAATTGTGAATTGTGGTTTTCTACATTTTTGGATGAGGTCTGGGAGGAATGTTGTTGGTCAGGATTTCTCTTTGATGAAGTCTTATGACCTTCGGTTCTAGAGTTGAGTTTCCTTGTTTGTGTTCAAGATAATTTTGACATCTGGAATGTTCATTTTTAATGGTTCTATGGGTATGTGCAGGATCATAATGGAAAAAATAAGCCCTTAAGTGGCAAAAAATTTAGAAAAATCAGAGTTAGAAAAATTGACGTAAAAATTTGAATAAGTTATCTATATTATTTCAAAAATATGTAAAAATAGAATCTATAGCAAATTGAATGTAATTTCTAAACTACTAGGCTTATTTTAAAAACACAAATCAATGCAGTAGTACTTAAATTTCAGGAAAAATAAAGTAGGTGTCTCAGACCACCCTAACCACAATAAAATGATAATATTTTTTTATAATATTTTAGATATAAGTAGAGGACTCATGTCTCGATGTGATGCATATATTTTTTTAATTTCTTTCCAAGTAAATAATTAATTATGAATTTTTATTACAAATTTTAAAAAATATAAAAACTTGTATGTCTGACCACCTTAACTTGGTCAAAACTTCATGAAATTCATTTTATTTTTTTAATATTACAGTATGTGAAGTATAGAATGTTATGCATGTTTTAGATTCAAAAAATGTGATATTGTTTGAAAGCTATAGATGTTTTTCAATCAGCCTATCAATAAATACTTTAGTTGTAATTCAAATAGAAAATAAATAATAATTATTTATTAAATTCAAAGTAAAGCATAATTTATATTGGTGGAAATTTGAGAATCTCCTTTAAAAACCCTTTTCATTTCATCAATATTTGATAAAAATGTCATCAGCCACATACCCTACACATACCCATCATATCGCTACTTTTTGGCCCATCATGATCCTGCACATACCCCTATGTGTTTTACACTGGTTTGGCCAACCTTTTGTGAAATAATACTTTTAGAGTTAGTAAAGCATGTTGGATCTATTTGGGTTCTATGAAGCTTATGTTTGGGTCGCCCTCATTCTAATTCCACCCTAAGATGTTTTGGCACCGACCTACTTTGAATTTGGATGGTCGACTTTGGATATGTTTCAAAGTTGAAGATGGTATAAATACAGGATGAGTTAGTGGTGAAAAATATACAACGAAGAAGAAAGATAAGCGAAAAAAAAAAGAATAGATTGGTGTGACATTGATGCCATCTAGTGAGTGTCTGTGGTGGGTGTGTGGCAGATCAGTGTGAAGTCTAAATGTTGATTTTCAAGATGCAGTGAGTAGAAGGTGAACTCTATCATTCATGCATGTCTATGAGTGATTGTCGTGGAATCATTTGTTGCAATGATATTGTATTCTATTTTTAACAATTATTCTTTTTCTTCTTTGTACCTCTGTGGTAGTGAGCTCTCCAGGTTGATAGCTCTATTGGACAGTGAGTCCTTGTTTTGGTAGTGAGCCTTATTTCTCAAGAAATGAGCCTCTTGTAATCAATTTTTATATTCTCTATAGTGTGATTTAATCCTCACTGTGGTTTTCCCTTATTGAGCTTTCCATGTAAATCTAGTATTATTGTTTTAATGTGTTGGATTTAAGTTTCTGCATTGGCATTTTATGATTAATCATTTTGTAAGGAAAGCTTAGCTGCAGAGAAAACTCTCCTAATGCCAAAACCTCAGGGAAGAATGTAGAGGTGACTTTAAATTATTTCAACTATAGTCCAATTAAGATACTCATGAAAGAAATAACAAAAAAGAGAAATGAACACATACACAATTGGACACAAGATTTACGTGGGAAAACCCTTACGAGAGAAAAACCTGTCACACCAAGGAAAGTCTCTTTGTATTACAGTAAGAAAAATTACATACAAAGATCAACTTCACTTTTTGATGTCAATTTTTACAGCAACAACATTTCCTTGATCAACCTTGTACATAATAGCTCTCAAAAAATATACAATGAATTCACTCAGATCAATTTGTGTTCAATCGAGCAACACTTCGTTATCTCGAACTATTCATCGTCATCCGCCATTGCAAAAGAGTAATCCATTCTCACATAGTCTGTTCATCTCCCTCACAGGAATGATCGCAATAGTACAACTGCTAACGATTCACATTCTGCTTCTCTGATTGGTTCAGAACACACCACGTAGGAAAATCATTTGGTCAAAGAAGTTGAAACAGAATCGCATATCGGTGAGACACTAGACCATGTCTCCCCAATGTCAAAATGTCCAATCACAGAACGATCGACATGATCATCGCTATCTGCAACACCCTGAGAAGTCATATCAAATTCACCAGCCTGTTGGGGAGACCACATCCATCGGCAAGAGTTCTTACCGAATGCAAACCTAACCAAGTATCATAGGCCAAAGTTACACCGATGTCATCGACAGTTCATGTCACCCTGACCAGTCTATTAGCAAGAGCAACACCATAGGCAAGAGTTTACATTGAAGTTCATCACATGGAGATCCATTGGTAGTTCATAAGCAAATCCATCGGTGAGACTAGCACTCTTGGCAAGAGTTCATACCGACTGCAAACCTATTAGCCAAGAGTCTCCCCGATGATCACCAGGAGCCAACCCATTGGTGAGACTAGCACTATCAGAATGAGTCATTCTGAAGGTTCATACCGTCTCCCCGATGATATCCGTTGCTAATGTGTAAAACCTCGGCGAGACATACTCTATCGGAATGAGTCACTTTGAAGCTTCATGTCTCTCCCCAATGACTTTTGTCACCAAGAGTCTCCCCGATAACCACTAGGAACCAACCCATCAGCAAGAGGTTTGTCCAGGTGGAATGACATGAAAAAATCACAGTGATAGACATCTGTTCCTGATGACTCCCGTCGGCAAGACAAAATCAAAGTCTTGACGATCTGAGCACTTCAAAAGTTTAGAACACAATTGCTAGTCAGTAAGACAGTCTAGAGGGTCTCACAAATTTTTCTCTTTCAGGAGTTTCATGTCAGTAAGCTTGAGGAACTTTTTCCAACAATCTCCCACTTGACGAAGATCTTATTGACACCTCTAGAGCACAACAAAACTACTGAACTTCATGGGCACTAAAGCCCATCGAACTGGCACACCACCTGAACTTGTCTGTGCTCACTAGTTTCGTCAATGCATCTACAACATTTTCCAGAGTATCCACTTTTTCTAAAGAGACCTTTCCATCCTCCACCATATCTCGTACAAAATGATACTGCACATTAATATGTTTTGTCTTGGCATGGAAAGTAGGATTTTTTTCCAAACAAATAGCACTCTGACTGTCACGGTAAATTTTAATTATCCCTGCATCAACCCAATGTTAGAATACAAAAAATTTAACCATATTGCTTCTTTACAGGTGTGTGTTGCTTCCATGTATTCTGCCTTTGTAGTGGACAAAGCAACTACAACTTGTCGCTTACTCATCCAACTAACTGCACCACCATTCATCATGAAAATATATCTACTGGTGGATCTTTTGATGTCAATGTCCCCTGCCCAATTAGAATCCACATAGCCTCGAATGGTGAGAGTCCTCTGTGATTCAACCAAATTACCATGGTAACACAAAGCATATTCTAAAGTGCCCTTTAGATATCTGAACACTCTTTTCATAGCATCCCAATGTGTCCTTCTAGGGTTTTCCATAAAATGACTGAGTACTCCCACTACTTGGGCAATGTCTAGCCTTGTACAGACCATTGCATACATTAAACTGCCAACTGCACTAGCATAAGGCACTCTAGTCATGTCCTCTATCTCAGTAGGAGATTTTGGACAGTCTTCAATAGATTGCTTCGTTCCTTGCAAAACTGGAACAACTAGCTACTTGCACTCAGTCATACAAAATCTCTCCAGAACAGTATTAATATACTTACTCTGACTGAGCCAAAGTTTTCTACTCTTCCTATCCCTGGTTATTTCCATTCCTAGAATATACCTGGCTGTACCAAGATCTTTCATTTCAAACTTTGCAAACAACTGAGATTTTAGATCAGAAATCATTAACTTATTATTTCCTATGAACAACATATCATCAACATAAAGAGCAATAATAAGAACACAATCATTTTCAGCTTTGAAGTATACACAATGATCAGATTTCGATCTTACAAATCCCAATGACAAAAAAAACGTGCCAAAATTCTAGTACAACATTCTAGGAGATTGTTTTAATCCATACAAAAAAAAATTCAACTTGCAAACCAGATTTTCTTTACCTTTCTCCACAAAGTGCTCAGGCTGGGACATGTAAATTTCTTCTTCAAGGTCACCATGAAGAAATGTTGTCTTCACATCCATCTATTTAATCTCTAAGTCATACGCTGTTGCAAGTGACAAAAGAAATCTGATAGACATCAACTTAGCTATAGGAGAAAAAATTTCTCCATAATCAATTCCCTCTACCTGGGAATATCCCTTCGCAACCAACCTTGCCTTATACTTTTCCACACTACCATCGAGACCTATTTTCTTTCTAAATACCCATTTGCAGCCAACAACTTTCCTGCCTTTAGGCAAGGGAACCAAACTCCAAGTATCATTCTTTTCTAATGATGCCATTTCTTCATTCATGGCTTTCAACCAAGAATTTGAATCAGACATCCTAAATGCCTCTTTCACAGTCCTAGGCTCATCAGTGCTAGAAATTGAAGCATAGGCACAAGTAGAATCTATCAAAGGAAACCCATACCTACCAGGTTGCTTTCTTTCATGTGTTGACCTCCTCACAAGCTAAGGTTGAGGTTGATCTTCTTCTCCAGAACTCTCAAAACTACTTTATCTCTCCTCAATTTCTGGTACATTTTGAATTTTCAATTCCTCTTTATCTGGTGTCAAAGGAATTTCAACTACATCCTTTTTATTTTTTTATTTTGTCTCTGACTGCAAATCTAAAGTAGAAGGCTTTAGGTCATGGAAAATAACACTTTTGTTGGATAAAACCTTCTCTGTATCAGAATTCCAAAGCTTGTATCCTTTTATGCCAGCACTATAACCAATAAAAAAATATTTAACAGCCTTGTTCTCCAATTTAGACCTTTTTTTCATTTGGCACATATGTATATGCCTCACAGCCAAAGACACGAATGTGTCTCAGAGAGGGCTTCTTTCCAGACAATGCTTCCAAAGGTGTTTTCTCAACAAGAGAAGAATTTGGAGAATGGTTTATTAAAAAACATGGTGTTGCAACTGCCTCAGCCCAGAACTTCTCCTCCAAGCCAACACTGCTTAGCATACTTCGTTCTCTTTCCATCACTGTCCTATTGAACCTTTCATCAACTCCATTTTGTTGCAGAGTGTAGGGTGTATTTTTATGTCTTTTAATCCCATGATCTTTACAGTACCTTTCAAACTCATCAGAACAAAACTCACCACCATTGTCAGTCCTTAAACATTTTATTTTTTTTCCAGTTTGATTTTCCACAAGGTTTTTAAATTCCTTAAAACAACTGAATACTTTTGATTTACTTTTCAAAAAATAAACAAATGCCCTTCTTGAATAATCATCAATGAACAATACATAATATCTTGATTTAGACAAAGAAGGAATATTTACTAAACCAAAAAACATTAGAATGTATGTAATCAAGAAAACCAGAAGATTTATGAGAACTGGAGTAGAGTGAAATATGGTGTTGTTTACCATATATACAGTGTTCACAAAACTCGAATTCGAGGTTACAATCATCAATCCCTTCAACTAGGTTTTTATTTTTCAAGTTTTTTAAACCTTTTTCTCCAATGTGGCCAAGCCTATGATGCCAGAGCATAGTCTTTTCTACTGGAAGTTTAACTTCCATAGAGTTTGCACTATTAGGAATTTTTTCCTCTTTTTCTCCATGAGTAGCTTTTTGTGACTTTACAGAGGCACTATTGCATTGTGCAACATGTGCATCCATCTTATACAAGGTACCAATACGAGCACCCATTGCTAGCACCATTAAGCCTCTAGTCATCTTGCAGCCATTTCCAGAGAACATGACTTGCACTCCAATATCATTCAGCTTACTAACAAAAAGTAAATTTTGAGTCAGACCTGGTATATGCATTACATCATTGATTCCCTTCACTCTTCCATCAGGGAATTGAATTTTGACTCTTCCATGGTCAACTATTTCCAAAGATGAATCACTTGCCAAATAAACCCTTCCACCACCATATTTTTCATACTTAGTGAACCAGTCTCTATGAGATGTCATGTGGAAAGATGCTCCAGAATCAATCAGCCAGACATCATCTGATGCCTGTGTAGCCAAGGCTACAATGAAAGCGTCTGCATCACTCTAAGAAGAATCATTGTTGGAAGAATACTTCTTCTTCTTCTTTTTCTCCTCTTTACAATACTTTCAGACATGACCAAGTTGCCCACAATTCCAACACTTTACCTTGGACTTCTTACCAGGAGACTTTGATCTCCCCTCTAATTTGGATTTGGACTTCTTGTCCTTCTTCTTTCCTTTTTCTTTCAATCTTCCTCTAACAACAAGAGCCTCCTTCGTCATCTCAGAATATTTTCTTCTCATCTCTTATGATAACAAAGAAGCAACAATATCTTCCATCTTAAAAGAGGAAGTAGTACTCCCAATAGCCATCACCAAGTGATCCCAAGAATCTGGCAAAGAACATAATAGTAGCATATAGTGATCTTCTTCATCAATCTTCACACCCACAAATGCTAACTGAGCAATTAGCATGTTGAAAGCATTCAAATGATCAGCAACAGACACTCCTTCCTGCATTTTCAAAGAGTACAACTTCTTCCTCAAGAACAACTTATTCACCAAGGACTTGCCTTGATAAATAGCTCCCAATCCTTTCCACAAAGAAGATGTAGACTTTTCTTCATGAACATTTAGAAGAATAGAGTCTGCTAAATAGAGCCTTATTAGCCCCTTTGATTTTTGATCTGCAAGGTCCCAATCCTCTTGCTTCATGCCTGTAGGCTTCGTTCCAGACACAGCAAGCCAAAGATCATGGTCAACCAACAAATCTTCCATTTTAAGTTTCCACAACTCAAAATTGTTGCCATTGAATTTCTCAATTTGTATCTTTCCTGACATGCTTGCTATCTTAATCTGTAATTTGAATTACCAGACTTCTACAAGACTTCCACTCAATAGAATTGACAAAAAAAAACCAACGTACCCACAAGGATAACACAACTGGCCAGGCTCTGATAACACTTGTAAGGAAAGCTTAGGTGTGGAACAAACTCTCCTAACACCAAAACCTTAGGGAAGAATATAGAGGTGACTTTAAATTTTTTCAACTACAGTCCAATTAAGATACTCATGAAAGAAATAATAGAAAAGAGAAATGAACACATATACAATTGGACACCATATTTACATGGGAAAACCCTTACGGGAGAAAAACCCACCACACCAAGAAAAGTTTCTTTGTATTACAGTAAGCAAAATTACATATAGAGATCAACTTCACTTTCTGATGTCAATTTTTATAGCACCAACATTTCCTTGATCAACCTTGTACAAAATAGCTCTCAGAAAACATACAATGAAGTCACTCAGATCAATATGTGTTCAATCGAGCAACACTTCATTATCTCAAACTGTTCATCATCATCCGCCATTGCCAGAGAGTTATCCATTCTCACACAGTCTTTTCATCTCCCTCATAGGAACGGTCGCACTAGTACAACTGCTAATGGTTCACATTCTACTTCTCTAATTGGTTCAGAACACACCACATAGGACAATCATTCGGTCAAAGAAGTTCAAATAGAATCACATGTCGGTGAGACACTGTACCATGTCTCCCCAATGCCAAAATTCCCAATCACAGAACCATCAGCATGATCATCGCTATCGGCAACACTCTGAGAAGTCATATCGAATTCACCAGCCTGTCGGCGAGACCACATCCATAGGCAAGAGTTCTTACCGAATGCAAACCTGACCAAATATCATCGGCCAAAGTTACACCGATGTCATCAAAAGTTCATGTCACCCCGACCATTCTATTGGCAAGAGCAACACCATCGGCAAGAGGTTACACTGAGGTTCATCACATGGAGATCCATTGACAATTCATAAACAAATCCGTCAGCGAGACTAGCACTCTCAGAAAGAGTTCATACTGACTGCAAACCTGTCAGCCAAGAGTCTCCCCGATGATCACCAGGATCCAACCCATCGGCGAGACTAGCGCTATCAGAATGAGTCACTTCGAAGGTTCATACCATCTCGCCAATGACATTTGTCGCTAGTGTGTAAAACCTTGGCAAGACATACTCTGTCGGAATGAGTCACTCTGAAGCTTCATGTCTCTCCCTGATGACTTCTGTCACCAAGAGTCTCCCCAATAACTACTAGGAACCAACCTGTCAGCAAGAGCTCTGTGCAGGCGGAATGAGATGGAAAACTCATAGCAATAGACATGTATTGCCGATGACTGTCGTCGTAAAGACATAATCAAAGTCTCAGTGATCTGAGCACTTCAAAAGTTTAGAACACAGCTGCTAGTCGCTATGACATTCCAAAGGGTCTCACCAATTTTTCTCTTTTAGGAGTTTCATGCGAGTAAGCTTGAGGCACTCTTTCCAACACATTTAAGTAGTGTTAAGAATTAGTTCTGATGATTGAATGAAAAAAAATTGAATTATTTTAGTAAGTTTGTGACAATTGATTCACCCCCCCTCTTAGTGGTGATAAAGGTAAGTTTGTTAAGCTTTAAAAATATGATGCGGGCTTGGTTATATTTGAAGATGATACTGGTGCTAAAATCTATGGGATAGGTTCAATATGTTTTGATGGCAGGCATCATACTAATGATGTCTACTATGTTAAGGGTTTAAATAATAATATCTTGAGTGTTGGTAAGAAGTGTAGTAAGGGATGTTATCTTGTGTTCAAGGATGAGATATGTGAGATCTAGAAAGGATCAAAAACATTGATTGTTGCATGAAAAAAATATGAAGGAAATATCTATCAACTTAAGGGTGCTAATGGATGATGTTTTATGACTCATATTAATGACAGTTGGTTATGGAATCAGAGAACATGTGTCACATGAATTTTTATAACTTGGTGAGGATTAGTGTTGTTTAGGTCATGAGAGATTTACCAAGAATTACAACTCCTTTTAATGCTATGTGCAGAAATTGTCATTTTGGAAATCAAGCAAGAAATCATTATAGATCAAAGGAATAGTCTACTACCATACTACATGATTTAGTTCATACAAATCTCTGTGGTACTAAAAAAGTGATAATTCTACTTGGTAAAAGGTACTTTATTCTTTTAATTGATGATTATTCTAGATTTACATGGGTTACATTTCTTAGAGAGAAATCAAATGCATTGGATAGATTCAAGACAGTCAAAGCTATGGTTGAAAATGAAGTAAACTTGAAGATAAAATGCTTAAGGTCTGACAGAGGTGGATAATTCACCTCCAATGAGTTTAATATGTTTTGTGAAGTGAATGGAATAAAGAGGAAATTATGTGCCCCAAGAACTCCTTAGCAGAATGGATTTGTTGAAAGGAAAAACAGAACGGTTCAAGAGGCTGCTAGATCAATTATTACTGAGGTTGGGTTACCAGAAGTTTACTGGAAATAAGCTATTCATACTATTTTTTTTGTATTCAATCAATTTCAAGCAAGGTCAAATAGTACAAAGAATCCCTATGATCTATGGTATGGAATAATTCCTATTGTTAAGTATTTCAAGGTATTTAGAAGAAAATGTTATATCAAAAGAGATGAAGAAACTTTGGGAAATTTTGATGCAAGAAGTGATGAAGGAATTTTTCTTGGATATTCTACTAATAGAAAGGAATACAAATTTTTGAATAAAAGACTGAGAAAGATTGTAGAGAGTACAAATGTCAAGGTTGATGAGACAATGAAGAATTTTGTTAACATTGATGGACATGTATCAAATGAACTTGATTGTGTAAGAATATAAGAGATTGAAGAACATGAAAAGGATGAGCATGAGAAGTAGGATGAATAGAATGAAAGAGAAGAATATGCTCCAATGATGTCCCCTAAGAAACCTAGATATGTACATAAGAATCATTCAGAAAGCCAAATTATAGGTGACAAGACAAAAGGTATATTAACTAGAAGAAAAGTTGTTGCTGAAGTGAATATGTGTTTAATTTTTGAGATTGAACCGAAGACTATAAGTGAAGCTTGTAAAGATGAACATTGGATGGCAGCCATGAAATAAGAACTTATGAAGATTTAGAAAAATCAATCTTGGGAATTGGTACCAAGACTAGAAAATAAAAACATCATTAGATCGAAGTGGGTGTTCGTAAATAAGTTGAATGAGAATGGAGAAGTTCTTAGGAACAAAGCAAGGATTGTGTGTAAAGGCTAATCACAAGTAGAAGGCATAGATTTTTTAGGAAACTTTTTCCTCAGTAGCAAGAATGGAAGCTATAAGGATGTTTCTAGCATTTGCTGCTCATAAATATTTTAAGGTCTATTAGATGGATTTCAAGTCAAAATTTTTGAATGGTGAGCTAGAAGAAGTCTACATGGAACATTTGGAAGGATTTTAGTTGACAGACCAACCAAATATGGTTTGCAGATTGAAGAAAGATTTATATGGATTGAAGCAAGCTCCTAAAGCTTGGTATGCAAGGTTAGACAAGTACTTGATTCAACAAGGTTTCAACAAAGGTAGGATGAATAGTAATCTATATTTTAAGCTTAAAAATGACAAAATATTGATTTTTTGGAGGAAATGACAATATGTGCAAAATGTTTGTAGAAGAGATGCAAAAAGAATTTGAAATGTCTATGTTTGGAGAGATGAATTTATTTCTTGGGCTACAAATTAATCAAATAGAGAAAGGAATTTTCATTTCACATTCTAAGTATGTGAGAGAGATGTTGAATAAGTTTGGGATAGATGGTTCCCAACTGGCATGTACTCCTATGGTGACTGGATGAAAATTGGGTAAAGACATGATGATTCACCTATGGCTCATCAGAGAAAGTATAGATCTATGATTGGTGGACTATTATATTTGACTACTACTAGACCAAATATTATACATGTTTATCTTGTGGCTAAATTTCAAGAAGATCCTAAGGAAACACATGTTGTTGGTGTTAAAAGAATTTTTAGATACTTGAATGGCACTCCGGATTATGGATTATGGTATCCTAAAGATACTAACTTTACTTTAAGTTCCTATACAGATGCAGATTGGGTTGGATGTGTAGATGACAAAAAGAGTACAAGTGGTGGTGCATTCTTTCTTGGATGAAGATTAGTGGCATGGTTGAGAAAAAACAAAGATTTAGTCTCCTTGTCTATTACTGAACCTGAGTATATTGTTGTTCTATCTTGTACACAATTTCTATGGATGAAACAAACATTGAAAGATATCACAATGGTTTATGATGATCCTATATCTATTTTCTATGATAATACAAGTGAAATTAATATTTTGAAGAATCCTATGATGCACTGGAGGATGAAGCATATATCTATTAGATATCATTTCTTGAGAGAGAATTTCATGGAGAATAAAGTAAAGATTGAGTATGTTTCGACGAAGGATCAGGTGGTTGATATTTTCACAAAGGCTCTTCCTAAAGATACTTTTGAGTATCTTTGAGAGAAGTTAAGGGCCATTTCACCTCGTTTCTTGAACTAGATGCATATGCAGATGCATCAGTTTGGTAGATCTATGGATCTATCTTTCTTTTGGACTAATGTCTTGGTGGCTACCTATCAGGGGGGAGTAGGTAGTGTCAGGTGTTGTCATTGTGTGTATTTTTTTTTCTATGTCAAAGGAGAAATCAATGTAAAATATATTTTTCCTTTTCCATTGATGTCAAAGGGGGAGAGGAAGCATGTGAAAAAGTAAAAATAAAATAAAAAATAAAGAAAAAGGAGAGGAATCATGTGAATAAAAAGATGAAGAATTAAAAAATTATCTAAGGTGGAGAAACAAAAAGAAAAATCTTGAGAAGTGCATTCAAAGCTAGTATGTTTTCTTTGATGGTTTTCCACATCATGTGTTTCCATCAATGACAAAGGGGGAGATTGTTGGAAGAATGGAAAGATTGAGGGTTTTTTCATTTATTTCAACTAATCAACTAGTTATCAACTAGTTGTTGTTGGTTGTACATGTCGAGGATATTGAGAAAATTGTAATGAAGATATGTTGCAAGTGTTGAGTGGTTGCTCCAGCTTTTTCTTTGAATTTTCCCCTATGTTTGTATGGTTCAGATATATTGATCATGGGTGTTAGAAGATTTTATATCCATATTTTTAGTTGTTGATGCATTGTTCATTGCAAGTTATGTTCACCAGTTGTGAACTGTGGTTTTCTGTGTTTCTGGCTAAGGTTCGAGAGGAATGTTGTTGGTTCAGATATCTCTCTGATGAAGTATTATCACCTACGGTTCTAGATTCGAGTTTCTTTGATTGTGTTGAAGATAATTTCAACATCTAGAAAGTTCGTGCTTAATGGTTCTATGTTTTTTACACTGGTTTGTCCAACCTTGTGTGAAATACTACTTTTGGAGTTTTTAAAGCATGTTGGATCTATTTGGGTTCCTATGAAGCATGTGTTTGGGTTTCCCTCATTCTAATTCCACCCTAGGATGTTTTGGCACCGACCTAATTTGAATTTGAATTTGGATGGTTGACTTTGGATATATTTCAAAGTTGAAGATGGTATAAATACAGGATGAGTTAGTGGTGAAAAATATACAAGAGCAATGAAGAAAGATAAGTGAAAATAAAAAGAGTAAATTGGTACGACATTGATGTTATCCAGTAAATGTGTGTGTTGTGTCTGTGGGAGATCAGTGTGAAGCCTAAATGTTGATTTCTCGGATGTAGTGAGCAGAAGGTGAACTCTATCATTCATGCATGTCTGTGAGTGATTGTGGAGGAATCCTTCGGTGTAATGAGATTGTATTCCCTTTGTAACAAGTATTCTTTGTCTTCTTTGTATCTATGTTCCAGTGAACCCTCTAGGTTGATAGCCTTGTTGGAAAGTGAGTGCTTGTTTTGGCAGTGAGCCTTATTTCTTAGGAAGTGATCCTCTTGTAATGGGTTTTGATATTCTCTATAGTGTGAGTAAATCCTCACCATGGTTTTTCCCTTATTGGTTTTTCCACGTAAATCTAGTGTTATTGTGTTTATGTGTTGGATTTAAGTTTTTTCATTGGCATTTGATGATTAATCATCTAAGTAGTGTTAAGAATTAGTTCCAGTGATTGAATCAAAAGATTAAATATGTGACAACTAATTCACCCCCTTCTCAGTTTTCCTATTCAACAAAATGTTTAACCTTGAGTGATGTGTGTACTAGGTAAGTGGGTCCTAGGTCTAAGTGAGGACCCATTTACCCTATGGTGAATGAGTCCTCACTTAAACCTCAAACCCCCCCCCCCCACTTTGAAACATTTTTTGGTGGTATTTTAATGACTACAAATCTATAATTCAATGTCGGCTTGTGATATTTGAATTTTGGGAATTAATGATAAGATATGTAAAAATAAGAGGTCATTTAACTATATTTTATCTAAGAGAATTCTAAGCAATTTTCACAAGAGCATTATAGGAGCACTTCAAGAGAATTTCAAGGTATTCGAGGGTAAATTTATTCAAGATTATTGCAGCAATCAAGATTACATTATCATGTCAAAGATGTATTGCATCATGCATGTTGTTTGAGCTAATATGGTGATGTAGAGTTCAAGATCTAATCCAACATTCAAAGGCATTGTTTCACATCAAGTTTCATGATCAGGATCACATTTATTGAGGCCACTTCATGCTATTTTGCATATTTGTAATCCAAGGTTTCAAATATAAGGTGTGGTGAGCTGTGACATTATTTTTCATTCATCATTCCTTCTTTCATGTTTCATTTCATTTCAAATTTTAAATAATCGAATGGGGTTTGACCAAGGAAAGCCCCCATTCACCTAACAAACAACATTTTTTCTCTCTTTGATGTGTGATTGCAAATTTTAGGTTGAAGATCCTTTGAAGAGAAAGATTGAAGAAAGTTGCAAAGTTGTCAAAGTTGCAAGGAAAGTTGTCAAATCATAGAAACTCTATGTGTTGCTAGCCCTAGATGGTGTTGGCATCTCTAGACCTATACCTCCCCCACTAGATGTACCAGGATGTCTCGGATCTCTCTGTGGAGGTTGTGTCACACCCGCACTAACCATCCTAGAATGAGTCTTGCCTGATCAAGACTGGGCATAACTAACCCTCTGCTTAGAGGGAACAACATAATGGTAATGGCCCTTGTAATACTTGACCTCTCTACCCACATAGACAATATCTCTCATATAATTAGACACAAAGGTACCATCAGCTAGTCTATGCAATCTCTCAGCTATCAATTGTGCCTACTCTACATCCTATCTAGCTACATCTCTCTTGACTATCAATGAGCCAATCTATGCCTGAGTAGTTTCCAACTGTCCATGTACCTAAGCGAGATCCTGTGCATGAGTGTGTGCCTGTGACTGCATTTGAGTCTATGTCTACAATAATAATCCATGAGCCTGAACTAGCTAACCTTGTAAGGTCTGTACCTACACCTGTAAACTCACAATTTGAGTCTGCTGATGTTGGGAAGGCATCCCAATCTAAACATGCTACTCTACAAGAGCTTCTAGTGATCGCTTCTTATATGCACCATGATCTCTCTGACATCCAATGGAGGACTTGATCCACCTGATCCACCACCATCTCCTCCACCTCCTCCACCACCATCTCCTCTACCACCTCCACCATCATCTCCACCATCTCCATCTCCCTCCTCACTACTCATATCATACTCATCACCATTGCTATCATCATTATCACTGCTCTCAATATCCACCTCCTCCTCACCACCCTCCTCTCTCCTCCATCGGTGACCATGTGCAACCACAACCTCCTCGCTAGGTAGTGGTACTGGCTCACCAGGAATGGAAATCCATGGAAAAAGATGTAATGTAAGTTACTCTGCATAATTCGTAGTAACTGGAGCCTCAACAATATTGGGATGAATATCCCAAACCAAAGGTTGTAGCCCATGGTACTCCTGAACTATAGTATCACATGATAGGAAAGGTCCCCAATCACCAGAATCAACCTGACACCAGGCATAATGAGCAACACCTTGGGGCATGCCTTGTACTATGTTGTATTATCTGAGCACCCTCCTGAATAGAAATCTCTCCAAAAAAAATGAGTCTTACCAATCAAAAACATTAAATCACAGAGGTAGGGCATCTCTGTATCTTCCTCATCCCAGTGATCACAATCCAGATAGGGCCACCATGTAATGACCTCTACATCATCCAAAACTCTCCTGTAATGCTCTAACTTACCCAGTCTGGGCTAAGTAAGATGACCTGTGCATCTGTGAACATATGGCCTCATAGCCGGCCTCTGTCTGATTATCACTAGACGTGTAACAGCTATATACTTCCACACCCACACCTGAAGCAATGTAACCCTGAAAGACAAACTACAACCTCAAAGGTACACCACCTGATACAAATCATGGTAGAGATGAGCGAGCATACACATACCCCATGCATATATGGTACCATGAACAATCATGCTCTCCAAAATGTAGCCCCACTCGACAGAAAGTCCCTTTGAACTATGCTCGAGACAAAGGAACCCTCCAATGAAACCAACAAGTATAACATGCAAAGTAGCATAGACATCCACCATCTCTCACCATGGGATCTTGTATCCACAAATCATATCATCTTGAAAGACTTGGCGCAATGCCTCAGTCTCGCCCTACTCTGTAGAATAATAAACTACAACCTCCCCAACAACAACTATTCTCAAAATCTGCCACACATCCTTAGGAGTGACTGTCTTCTTGCTGGTAGAAAGGTGGAAGGTATTATGCTCGCTATGCCACCTCTCTACTAAAGCTATCAGGAGACCCCGATTAATCCTAATCTGAGGCATATCTAAGAGGGAGGGAAAACCACAATGTACGATAACTACTCTCTTAGGTTGCACTAGTTGTGATATCAAATCAAAGGTCCTAGGAAATTTCTCTCTAATCTGTAAGTTCGCAAATGACTCTTGTCATCACGAAAAACAAAAAGTCAGAAATATTTGTCAATCATCAACATCAATAAGCCTATCAAATCTAATCAGCTCTGGTGAGACTTCACTAAAATCTTGCGAGTAAGTAACATTGAACCTCACCTATCATGAGGTCGATAATCAATCTAAAAATTGAACCTCACCTATGATGAGGTCAATCATCAATCTAAAAATTGTATCTCACCTATCATGAGGTCAATTGATCAAATCAACCTCGCCTATGATGAGGTTTATCGATCAAACTATAATTATTCCTCACTTATCATGAGGATAATTATCATTAATAAATCATCAAAGTTCACCTATCATGAGGTTGAATATCATCTAATCTATCAGAATCACCAATCAACATCATCTAAATAGATGATGTGATCGAAAATCAACATAATCAGGGAATTAGTGACAAAAGTCATCATTCTAACTTGGATGCACTAAAACAGGTGGTTAATGCACTAGAAGAGTCAATGCACCATTAAAACACCTCAATGTGCTAAAATAGGTGGTCAATGCGCTAAAACATTGTATGCGCCATTTTACGAGGGAAATGCGCCACATTAGGTGGTCTATGCGCTGAACTAATAGATGCCCTATTTAAGCCTATCTATGCACTACAAAATTTGATCTATACGCTAAAAGTATAGATGTGTTATTTCATCCTACGTATGCGGTAATTTAACCTATGTATGTGCTAAATAATCTATCCTAAGTGCTAAAACAATGTATGCACTATTTCATCCTACGTATGCAATAGAAAAATTGACCTATGTGCTAAACTAGTGTATGTGCTAGAATAGTAAGAAGATGCACTACATCGGGTGATGTATGTGCTAAAAGAATTCAAAACATTTAAAAACTTAAATAAATGTGCAAAAAATGAGAAAACATGAATTACGAGGAGGTTCATCGATACATACCGAAGGTCCATAAACTGTTGGGAAGTTGTGTCAATGCATGCGCTCAAAACAATGAGTGTGGTAAGGGATTGAAATTTTGCTCCAAATTGCTCTCACTCCAAATTCTCAAAACGCAAACATGCGCTAAAAGAAACTCAACTTTTTAACCTTTTATAGGTTGATTAAGGGGATTTTTGTGGGATTAATTTCTTTTATTTACTGGAGGCTTAATTCAAAATTCATCATAGGGACATCTTTCAAATTGTTTGTCGGGAGATAAATTATTTAATCATCATATCTTTATCAAATCATCAGAAAATCATGAAAAAATCAAAACATTCTAAAAATCCAAAAAATAAAATAAAAAATTCATCAATTTATCTCACGAGAGGGCATATATCTATTGTCATAGCAAAATCAACATCTGGGGCATACTGAATTTTTTTTGTCAATACTAGTAGTAGCAGCAAAATTTTCTTTGAAGCAATGTGTAAACACGTCACTTCAAAGAGGGGAAAAATGTATACACCTAAAAATTATCTGGATAATCTAATTCATTAAATACAATTTATTTGATTAATTAACCTTTAATTCCTCTACTATTAAATAAATAGAAATATTTATTTATATAGTTCACATTTAATTCTTCTATCTTTATTATATTATTTCCTCTTAATTAAATAAAAAAATTACATTTTTTGTTTTATTTAATTATTATTATCAAATTCTTCTATAATTACATTCTATCTTCTTTTTTCTTAAGCGAAAAGTGGTGAGCCACTTCTAATATTATATTTAATAAATAGATGTATACAAAAACTTGTTCAAAGGGCATACTGGCAGGAAGAACAGTAAGAAACCTCCAGTTATAGCCCAAAATTAAACTACTATTGTACCAAAAACTAAAAACCCCGTAAAAGATGACCTCACATCACAGATTACAAAATTAATGCTAAGCCCTGAAAAGTGTGGTCTCCCACCACAGATTACAATTTTTAAATCCCTCATCATTTCATCCAATTAAATAAACAGATTCACATACTTTTATTTATTTAATTATCATATTTCTTCCATATTTATTTAGTAAACATAGACTTCTATAGTTTTTTTAATTGAATTAAATATCTTCTTTTTCTAAATTGAATAAATCTAAATATTCAATTGAAATATATTCTACATCTAATAATATTCACCTACCAAATTAGATATGAAATGTCTAATTTAATTCATCTCAATCTTCATAGGAAAATTTGGAGAAAAATTTGCAGGCAATCCTCTTCATCTTCTTCCAATGATTCTTCCTATCTTCTGGCTGAGTTTTTTTTCTGGAGAGGAACAATCTCCATAATCATCTCAAGATTCTTCATCCTTCACCATTGAATCATTAAGATCAAATCCAGACCTTTGCTTTGCTACCCCTTCACAAATGTGTTTTTGGGAAATATATAAATACAACCTCTTTCAATAAGAAATGAATCCTAACTTTGTGCAATCCTACTCTATAGAAATACCAATTGAGCAATCAAGAATCTTAGCAATAGCAATTATCATTTAGCAATAGAAATCAAAGCATTTTAGCATAGAATCAATATCATGGCTTTTCATTTAGTTGCATCTTAGTTTACGATAGCTTCTTCTATCAAATTTCATGTCAATTTAGATTACAGTAGCTTCATCATTATCATTCGGTTATCATCATATAGGATTAGATTATTGCATTTAGTAGCATCTCATTCTCTAGATTGGCATTTTAACAGTCATAATGCTTAAAAAATCTGAGAGCCCTATGATTTAATAAATCTTTGAAGATAGAGAACAATATGACACTTTCAAGAGTCTTCATGTGTTAATTAGATTAATTATTGTTGATTTTCTTGATATAATGTCTTATTAAGAAGTGTTGTTTGTTATTTTACTCATTACTTATTCCACACTTATATATATACAAACACACTCATATATACACATATATACATATATAATGAAAATGAAAGCTAATGTGTACACTTATTTTGAATAAATGAGTCTAATGGATGATTCAACATGCTTTTATCGATTTGCAAAATCAACATGAGAAAAAATATAAAGGATCCTTTTATGAAATAAACAACAAATATAAACCCTGAGAAATAACCAAAAATAGTAAATGAACACACAGACTATTGAATTTGTAAATCGGGTTTTTAAGGAAAAACTCGTTACAAATAAAGACCCTCATTTACTTATAACATATAAAAAGATGTTGCATAAATATAAATGTTAAATGAATAGTTCATGAAAATAACCATAAGTAGAATGTAGAATGTACCAACCTAAAAAACTAGGGCTATTGGAGGAATGTTTAGAGGATGCATGTTGATGCTCTGTAGTTTGCAGAGAATAATTCTTCACTCTAGCAATTGGGTATGTGCAAGATCATGATGGGCCAAAAAGTAGCGATATGATGGGTATGTGTAGGGTATGTGGCTGACGAATTTTTTTCACCCAAAATTGATGAAACAAAAAGGGTTTTTAAAGGAGATTATCAGATTTTCACCAATATAAATTATGCTTTACTTTGAACTTAATAAATAATTATTATTCATTTTCTATTTGAATTGCGACTAAAGTCCTGATTGATAGGATGATTGAAAAACATCTATAGCTTTCAAACGGTATCACATTTTTTGAATCCAAAACATGCGTCACATTCTATGCTTCGCATATTATAGGATTAAAAAAAGAAAAATTGAATTTCATGAAGTTTTGACCAAGTTAAGGTGGTCAAACATATGAGTTTTTATATTTTATAAAATTTGTAATAAAAATTCATAATTAATTATTTACATGGAAAAAATTACAAAAAATATGCATCACATTGGGACATGAGTCCTCTACTTATATCTAAAATCTTATTAAAAAAATTATCATTTTATTGTGGTTAGGGTGGTCATAGACATACTTTTTTTTTCTTGAAATTTAAGTACTATTGAAATTTTAAATTTTCACCAAATAGACTTTAAAAAAAAAAACCTAGTAGTTTAGAAACTACATTCAATTTTCTACAGATTATATTCTTACATATTTTTGAAATAATATAGATAACTTATTCAAATTTTTATATCAAGTTGCCTAACTCTGATTTTTTTGAATTTTTTGCCACTTAAGGGCCTATTTTTTCCATGATGATCCTGCACATACCCAATTGTCAATGTCACTGGCTTCTTTTCCCCTCTTTTTTAGGAATTTGAATCTAACAATTGAATGCATTCAATTTCATTGTTGTGTTTCAAATTTGTAGATTCCAGTTACATAGGTTTTTAAAGGTGAATTGATTGAATTCTACATTATATTTGGTTTTGATGTTTATTTTGGGAGCCTTACACTAGTATTTAATTGTGCAGTACCTACATGGAATGAAGTTAATACATGTAGCTGCCAAGGAGAGTGTGAAAAAATGTGCATTTTAAATCCCATAGAGTTGATAGGAGATTGTGATCATGTCATGTAAAGCACCATTAAGTGTGCATGAGTATTTATTAATATAATATGTATTAAGGGTGGCACCTTTTGCAAGTGGGGGTATTTGTAACAATACAAGTTTTAAATAAATTGCAAATGATATTTTTTGTGTGCAAGTAGACTACCTACATTGGTTAGTTACACATTGTATTATGAGCAACCATTGGTGTTTTTACAATTTTTTATTTGATAAAATATTTTTTTAATGGGTCAAAGTGAATTTTTTTTGGGAGGTTAAGTGAGCATTGAGTGAGTGGTAATTGGATGGTGGGTAGTAACTAGGACATCTCCCCTAATAGACATTTTTCAAAATTTTAACTTGATAATCGACAAAGACCATCCCTTCTAGGGTCACAAGGAGCTCCTTAGGCCTGGAAGGAACTAAAATATGCCCAAAATTTAAGAGAAAGATCCCTAGTGGTCTTTCAAAGCAAGAATTTGTCAGTTCTCTATAATATCCTCTGAGAGGGAGGAAGCAAAAACCAACTCATGGCCTGTTTGCAATTTTACCATGGCTTGGTGGGCCTCCCTTGTATTTTGCATACGCCCCTGCCACAGTAGGTCTCTACTACTCCAACTTCCTATCATAGGGGGTGATAAAATATTGATGCCACTTTCCCCAAAATTGTGCCATTGGGATCTAAAACCTTCAGTCAAAATTTGAAAAAAGGGAAAATAAATAACACCCACAATCATTCAACAAGACTCCTACACCATTAACAGAGTAGTGGGTACCTCAAATCAACCTAGTTCCTGAAACATCATCATCAGGTTAATCTTATGTATTTGTCCATGCAACTTCAAAATATAAAGTGCACATCTCCAAAGAATTATTGCTTCCTTCCATGTTTATCCTCAAAATTCAAGTGCTTATAGGTAATATTTTCAACTATATTCCTCCCATTTATACATAAGAAGCATGTGGTGGAGCTTCTTAAATTTTGAAAAAATTCTACATTGGCTCCTTACCTGGTCATGTTTTACTACCTTTGTGCCCCAGGGTAGGGTTTAGGGTTTTTGTTTAAAATCCCTCGTTTCAAATTTTATGGTCTTAAACCCTTGGGTGTTCTAATATTTTGTTGAATTGTTACTCCCAGTTACAGGTCTTTTGAGTTACATCTTGAGCTATCAGAATCGTTGCTATTATCGGCCCCTTGGTCTAGCTCTATAGGTCACCAAGCACATTCCCATCGTTATAATTTTCCTATAGTCAGGTGGATATATTTCATTCTAAAAGACTTAAGTCTAAATTTTATACTCCTGAGGGTTAAGTCCAATTGACCTAGTCAAGTCATGATTTTTAAAACTAACCTTTTATGCATGTGCAGATATTCCCAACCATTAGATCAAAGGATTAAATCCTGGCCACTTCCTGCCAACCCCGCGAGATTAAAATAATCATTTATTAAAATTAGTGGGGTCAAGAGGCTATTAACATGTGTACCGCTACGAGTGTGGGGCCCAGACTCTACTATTGAACCCAACGCTTTAAGGTTTCAATCCAACAGACATGATATAAAGTTGAGATTAAATCTCAGCCATTGCCCGCTCATCCCACGGGATTAAAATAATGCTTTATTAAAAGTAGCGGGGTTAGTGGGCTGCCACCACATGGATTCTCTTACATTTGGAAAGAGAGAAGATGGAGCCCATAGAACTAGTGAGTGGATATCAGGTTGGCATAATGTTATTGACTGATGGATTGGTGAATGATAACGATGGAAATTCAAATCGTGTTGACTCAATCTAAGTCGTCTAACACACCATCTCACTAGGAGATTGACAGGTAATATTCAAAGTTGAAGATGTGAACATAAGAGTCATTAATGCTTCATGTGAGCCAATAGTAATGGCAAAAGTGACCTCCAAACCTACCCAGTCTTGCCCACAATGCACATAAATGATTGGTTTTCACATAATTGAGAATTGTGAACAAATTTGGAGCACCTAGGAGATTGAGAAGAGCACTTTGGAGTTTAGCACAGTCAAAATTAGGGTTTCCTATGAGTAAAAAATCTGTAAGTAAAACAAACACAATTTTATATGCTTTATCCAAACTACCTTGAATTAGGGTTAATATTCACTGTGTTTTCCAGTTGAATTGGTTTGTGTGCTTTTTTAATTGCTTTATTGTGGCTTGAACTTGCATTAAAGAGTCAAAATCTCGTCAAACCCTTTGAAATTGCACTTTTCAGATAAGCCCTAGGTTTTGAATTGAAAAGCTACATTTTGAACCTCCATGTGCCTAAACCCAAGATTAGTTTGAACCTACCTCGCTACAAATGGTGCCTAAAGCATAAGTTTCTAGTTCTGAAACCACGTCTAGACCTATTTCCCAGGACATTGTTGACCAACTCAAACCCTCCACCAAAAAAAAGGTTGAGGGAAGAGCTTTATTTTATGGCACTAGAATTAAGGAAGGGTTAATGGATAAGCAATGTTTCATCAAGGATTTTGATTTTCCCTTCACTAGATGGAAATTGTTCCAATGGTTCATAAAAATAAATCTTGGGGTTCTTGTTTGCAACCCTTAGAGATTGAAAAATGGGAAAGGTGGTTTTCCCAATGTGTACATGGATGTAGATGTGCTGAAATATATTATTGCAAGGTATGACCCTATTTCCAGAGTGGTTAGTACATTTGATGGTGTTGAGATGTTAAGGCTAATGAAAGAGGAAATTGCAGCGATCTTCTAACTGCATGAGTGTAACAAGGATATAATCCCTATTGATCTAGATTTCTTTAGAAAGGAATATGAGAATACTAGGGTGTTTATCAGAACAACAATGTTACCTATGCACACTACAAGTACTGGGTTGGGAAAAATAGGAAACAAATAAGGATTGGTAAAGATGAGTTAGAACCCTTCCCCATGAAATAGTTTGCTAACTACTTCAAGAAAACTGTGTATTCATTATGCTAGATTATTGGTTTTGATCCACTATCAACCCTACCAAGGGAGTATAGTTATATGGTTACACATCTGCAACACCCAAATTTCAAAGTAGTTTATGACTATGCCACATATTTGGCAGAACACATCCACACGGGTTTGGTTGAATTAAAAGGTGGAAAAGACTGGGTGAAATTCTAGTGGTATTCTATTTTGATGCATATTTTCTTGTACAATGGAGAAAAGAATGTTGGTAAGTATATGAAATTAAAGAAAAAGGAGGATGATATTGATCTGCCTATCCAATGTTGGACCCAACTTCTCAATAAAGATGATCCTAAATTTGACTATGTGGTGTTCCACAATGTCTTTGCATTAAAACTAAGGAAGTTCCTGATTCATGACCCACTGAGGATCCCCAAAGAGATCCATGATTTACTAAGGTATAGGGAAAGGAGGAAAATTTTGAATTTGTGCCACAATTGGGGGGATATAATCCCATATCTCAGCACAACAATTTTTGGATTTTATGGCACAAATGTGAACCTTTATGTATTACCAAGAGATGTGCCACTGAGTATTGGATTCTTGGAGATCATGAGACAATTGGGAGGAGATCAAATGGTACACTTGCCTGAGATACTAAGGAAGGGCTCATTCTTCCCTGAATGGACAGTGTTTGTAGATTTTGTAATAGAAAAGGGAGGAAGGAAGGACTTGGGGCAGCTTCTTGCACCATAAAAATTTAGCACTATGCACCTAAGGATCCATGAACCTAATGATTTTATTATTTCAATGAAGGAAAATAATAGAAGTGGCTCCTTTGTGCACAATTTTTATCATCCTAAGGATGTAATAAGAAATATTTTCGACCTTCAAGAACAAGAGGAGAGGAAAGTAAAGTATCTTACTTTCAGTACTTATGTTGGAGAAGGTTAAAAAATATGATCCTAATTATGACCCTATGCCCAATATTATGGGTGAATTTAATAGAGTTATGTATGTTATGGAAAATTTTGAGAACATAGTGGGTGTCTAGAGAGAAGAGCGTGAAATAACATACAAGGGGAAATCAGTGGCTATTGAAGAAGATCCTACAGTAGTATAGGAGGAAAGACCCCCTTATCAACTAGAACCAAAGATTAGAATATACTCCAGGAGGAAGGAAAAAAAAAAGCGGAAAACATTTCCAACCCCTACTACATTATAAGGGTCAAGGGAAAGTTCTCTTGTGAGGTCAGTGTCATAACCTCTAAGAAGGGCCCCACCAATTGTGATTGATATTGATTCACCTCCAAGAGATCCTTCTCCATCTCGAGCAACCACTTGCCAAAAAGAACAAAAATTGAACTAAGAGGGGTAGTTGAATACCCTAAGAAAGATGAGGATGATATTTTAGTTACACCTAAAGAGATCCAGCAAGGAATGCTTTCTTCCCCAAGGAGGATTGCATCAAGCTCAGGAGAAAGCAACCTTAGACTAGGAAAGGCTAATATACGTGGTGTAAATAATGCAGATGATTTGAGGCATGAAGCCTGCAAAGCATTCATGGAGGATGATTCTTTTATTGAAACAAAGGAATTTAAAGATTTCGTGTGGAGAGAAAAGGTCTCAGAGTATGTAGAAAATATGGCTAATGAAAGGAGCCTACATCCAGAGCTTCCTAAGAGCGTTGTCCAAGAAAACGTCAGGAAAGATATGAGGAAGGAATTTCAAGATATAGTTCAAAAAAGTGGTGTGTTATTGTTGCCTAAATGGGATATTGATGATGTAGTTGTTCTATATATGATAAGGAGGTCTAAAAGGCCTATATTCCAAACAGAGGAAGAAGCCAAATTGGCACTTCAAGGGTCAACATTTAGTGAGGAATGGGATGCCTTGGCTATTTGGTCATTGTCTTTAGGATCTAGAAAGCCAAGAGTTGCAGAACCAATTAACTTCAGTGGAGAATTGGTTATGAGGAGAGTTTCTGATACTCCTGCATTAGAAGCAGCTGACATGATAATAAATGTTGATAAATTCACCAAGGCTACCATGGAAGGTCTCACTTTGAAAGAGATTCCTATAAAAGTAAATATAATGAACTTGTTGATGAGTATAATAAGAGTCAGCAAAGGGCAGTTGTGTTAAAAACAAAGCTAGCATTGTACAAGCAATAGGTAGAAACACTGATGACTTAGGGCCCATCTAGCTCAAGTCATGTTGCACCTACTTCTCCAATGGAACATCCTCATTCTTTTCCTCCTCCATCAAAACAATCTTTGGAAATATTTCCATACAACCTAGACGAGGATCCACTTGTAATTGAAGAGCCAAGCACATGAGGTGCAACTTCATCAAATGAGCCCACCAAGGTACAATTAATCTTGCAAATTGATGTATATAAGAAATTCTTTGAACAAGTTCAGGACACCATGTATGAGATCAATTCCAAAATTGTTCATACAGTTCTTGAACATATGAATGAGAAGATTCAAATTAAGCTAAATATCACTCATTCAAATTATTCTTTGATGTTGAAAGCAATAAGATTGTCCCAAAGAGATAAGGATCTGGCTACCCCAATCATGGATAAATAGATTACTAGGGTTGAAAACTTGAAGCTTATGGTAGTTGGGGGTGCCCATCAGAAGGATAAGTATCCAAAGATTATCCCTCTTTATAATTTTGTTGATGGGATTAAAGAGCAAAAGTTTCAAGGGTGTGTTGCTTCATTGGAGGAGAAAATAAGAGAATTGAAGTCCAAGTTTGACGAGGAAGATTTGGTGTTGCTACCCAATATCCAACATACTTATGATGAGATGAAGCCTCTATAAACATGGAAGGACCGGGTGGATACATCTATTGTTTCTCAAGCATTTCTCATTTGTGAGAATGTTGATATTGCTATGTTGAAGAATACTCATGAGAAACTATATTTCATCATCATCTTCCTACAAGACTTTGATAAAGAAGCCAATTCTATGATGGAAAATAATGCTCCATACATGAAGAAGATGGATGAAATTATTGGATTTGATTGGCCTTTTGATAATGAATAAGAATTGTGGAAGAATATTTTCATTGATGATCTAGAGCTACAAGTACAAGGATGGAGAAAACATATACATGGTCGAGTATAGTGTAGGTCTGGCCATAGAAATTACAATGCATAAGAGATATGTTTCTCCAATTTCAAATTATGATAGGTGAAACTGTTTATTGATGACTTGGACTAAGTGTTGGATGCTAATCTAGATTTTGATCCACCTTTTTTCCCTCCTTTTTGACCACTTTTTTCATTTTGCTGAAAATGATAAAGATGTTGCAATGGTTTCGAGACCATTCTCTTCAAAAAAATTCCTTCTAGAAGGCGTGGGAGTCTCCACTGACTGAAAGACAACCTTTTTTCTCAAATGGAGAATATTATTTTTTTGGTTGTAACCTTTCCTCATGGAATAACCTGTATAGATTGTCAAAAGAAAATGTGACATCTGTACTATTTGGCCTGAAGCTTGTTTTTCTCCCTTTTTCTTATAAAAGGGAATTTAGGACCATTAGTGAGGGTCATTTGTTGAATTCTGGAACTGAATATGCAATTTGAGAACACATAGAAAATACATTTTGAGTCTTTATCTTAGAGTATTGAGTCGAGCAAGTAAATTTTGTAAATTGTGTGGTTTCCAAGCATGTCTGAACTAATAATGTGAATATTTTGAGTCTATTGTCTCTCCATCTGTAACATTCATATGAGTTATTAATGAGAATTCAATCAATGATCTTTCTATTAACTTTCATTGTTACTTTGTGGTGAAGTATGTTTTAATTCTAGCTTTGGTTTAATGAATCAATTAAAATGCTTTGATTAAAACATGAATTCATATAAGTGTTGAGTGGATCTGATAAGTAGTCATAGATTCTGGGAATATGATATGTGAATTGTAATGCAATATCACAAAGATCATGAATGTTTGAAATTAAAATTACCTCATAGTTCAGTTTATTATGTTTTGACTCCATGTCTTGAGATAATACACTGATGTAAAGGTGTTGAGTGCATTTCTTATGGTTCTAGTGTTTCAATTTGAGAACAAATTTTATAAACAAATTCTTAATCGATTTACCTTTGTTGAAGTTTAGTGTTGTATGGTATTCTCAACTTTAGGTGTTTAATTATTTTAAGGAATTGCCAGTGTCTTGAAGGATTTCATCTATTTAGCCTTTGATGGGAATATATCTTCTTTGTTATACAATGTGTGAAATAATTGTTTATAATAATTGTAGGATGCAGATTGTGGGATCACCCTCTCAATTTTTGTAGAGCCCAAAGTGCAAGAGAAGAATCATTCTAGCTTCCTCTCATTCATTGGCCAATCATCTCCTAAGTATTCAATAATTGAATCTAGCAAATTCATAGATGCTTGGTGAGATCTACTTGGTTCTTTAAAAACACCAATAGATTGGAAACTTTACTAGGGATACATCTGATAATGTTTATTCTCCAAAGTGATTTTTCCATGATCACTATGATTTATAGTGATCTTCATCCATAGAGTCAGTCTATTTGTAGTTTCTATTAACCATTGCTTAGATATATTCCAGATTTCCCACCATTTTTGTGATTAAATGTCATTGCTCATAGTTCAACTAAAATTGCTTCATATTTGTTAAAGTTTGTTTGAGTCTGGAAGGATCTTGTAAATTTTGCACAAATTGTAACACAATTGCTACAAATTTGTACCAATCGATCTTGGGTGGCGACTCTAAAATCTCTACACTAGTGTGTGCCAATATTTGAAGATATCAAAGAAGTAAAGAGGAAGAATAGAAGAAAATTGAAAATGTTGAAAAAAGAAATGAAGATTCAAGCAAAAATGTGAGGAACCTGTGGCCACATGAAGAAGCATCCAGAGCAAAAACTAGGATAGTTACAAAATAACACTTGTGGAAAATGGGTGAAAGAAAAAGAGGAACAAGTAATTCTACCCCTCACCCCACCTCTGAATGTGAAATTCATTCTATTTTTTTTTCTGAACGTGAAAGAAACTTGTTATATTTTAGTGATAATACTTCTCCTAAAAGGGCATAAGTTATAATGAAAAATGTTGTGAGTGAGCAATGTTCAAAACAAGCCTTAATGGCTAAAAAAAGAAGAGAGAGGGAAAGAATCCAACAGGAAAATGTAAATGCTAGTCATTCTAGAAATACAGGACATTTGACCACATCTTCTATCACAAATACTCCTCTTCCTCAAGACCTATTGACTAGTTTTGATGAGTATATCGATGAAAATACTCCTGACCATGCTAAAATTGTAGTGACATCTAATGTTCATACCACATTACCAAACGAGGAAGAAATTTTCAATGATGTTCAGTAGCCTAGAGAAAGATCATTAAGATGTGATGAGTCAAGAAGGAAGAGGGATGAGGAGAAAGAAAAAAGGATAAGGGAAGCTATGGTTCATAGAGAGATGCTACAAAGGAAGGTTGAGCAGATGGAAGAACTAGAATGATTAAAAACTCGATCTACACAAAAAATTGGTCCTATAGTTATAAAGATTGTAACAAGGGAGCCTATAACTACCTCAGTTAATAATTCTTGTGTAAATACATGGACTGATCCTGCTATGAAAGTTTCCATAAAAGTTGATCATGTCCCTAATAATGCTAAGGAAGTTCACTAGACTCTGGATAAGGGAAAGAAGCCTACAAGGGGTATAAAAATAAATGAAGGAGGTTCCTCTTAGGGGAACGTTCCAAATAATAATACTCTTTTGTTAGTTGAAAGGTTAATAAAAAAATGAGGAATTGCTAAGGAAAGTACAAGATATGGAATTTCTAGCCGTGAATATAAAAATGAAGAAGAAACTAGGTTTCTTAGAATCCATCATAAAAAATGTTGTTCCTGAAACCCAAACCCTTTAGCCCCATGCATCATCTTCAAATCCTCATGTGAATATAAACCCTTCATCCAGTGTAAATCCTTCCAATTCATTTTCACAGCCAAAGAATAAGGATAGGACAACCGAACAAAATAACCAATATGATTCCCAACCAAGAAGGACTGAAAAAAATTATGATAGGATAAGGGATCATGATAATCAAAATGAACAAGAAGGACCCTTTGGAAGAATACTCTTGCATAATGATAGATATAGACAATTATGCTTTGATACAATCCCAGGGTATCCAAATCCTATGCCTGATAATGCAAGAAAACATCTGCCTGAGTTCCCTGGTAACAATGCTCTCAGTGGTGAGGATCATTTGAAAGCCTTTCATATTTTTATTGAGGATTTTGAGTTGTAGGATGATGATGTTGCAATGAATTATTTTATGCAATCAATAACTGAAGATGTTAGAGATTGGTACCGAAGCTTTCCTAATACAAGAATTGATTCTAAAGATGCTTTCTACATATTTTTTAGAGAGAAATAAGGAGACAAGACTGATCATAGGTTTAGGCTTAGTGGTATATTGCAATGCACTTGATTCAAAAATATGATATTTTCCTAGAGACAAGGATCCACAAACTCTGAGAGATGCTTACAAAATGGAATTCCAAATAGAAAAAAATAGAAGAGAAATAGGAAAGATAGGGATAAGAGATGATCCTAAAGATCTGAAGAATCCTAGAGCTCATAATGAAAAAGCTTGTAAAGTTGTAGCTCCTGAGGAGAAATTGGATTACGTTATCAGTTTGTTGCAAAAGGTGGAAAAGAATGAAAAACCTCAATTCCAAAGAAATGAAAGGAAACCAAGGTTATAGGATTACCCTTACCATACTAATTGGAACAATGGAAAGATAGTTCACAAGAACCAGAGAAATGCTCAAGCACAAAGTACACCTAACCCATTACAGAAGCACTCTACAAATGTCATTGAATATTTACCATGGTGCATGGTATTTCAATTACCTCATTCACCAAAACAATGTGTTGAGGCAAGATATTTGGATTCATAATATGATGAAGGAGATTATGATCCCCCTTAGGATAAGGATGAAATAGTAAATGTACTAATGACTACATCATATTTTACCTATGATGATTATTCCTCTAATGATGAGCCCTCTAGAGGCGATGTTGATATGCAAAGAAAAGAAGTAGATGTGCATCATCAACAGGTTTTCTCATATGAAGAAATATATAATGATTTCCATGTTTATAATCTTGAATAGAATAATATTTTTCTAAGATGACCCTCAAATGAAGAAATTGAAAACATGACAGCCGCATTGGCTAATCGAGCAATGAGTACTTATCATTTGAGAAAAAAAGTTGTGAATGGTGATCAAGGTAAACCTAGAAGTATGTTCATTAAAGATAAGAAATTAGATAGACAGTGAAGTCAAGATAGATGGTGAATTAATTTCCCTAGCTGTGAAGACTAAAGAGTAGGAGCATGTTGCTAAAAATGGTGAAAAATAAACTGATAAAATAATGTATAAGGAAGTAGTCTTTCCTGAATTAACAAAATATACTCCTGTGGATATGCTTCAAGTGTTGTCTCAATTCAAGGTTATAGTCCCATTATTGTAAATAATGAGGATTAATGAACATAAAAGTAAGGAAGTTTCCCTCATTAATGGTGTAGCTACAGCCTCTAGTGACAAATTGATGGTTGATCCAACCAAAGTGACAAAAAATCAAGAATGACACAGTGGAAGGAATGGTTAATGAAAATACTGAGATATACTTGGGAACCACAATTACTGCAAGCCCAAGTCATATTAATACATTTTTTCTAAGCTTGATTATTGATGGGAAGTTGGTAAAAAAGTGCATGAGTGATTTAGGGTCTCAAACAATGTGATGCAGGTTAAAATCATGGAGGAAATGGGTTTGAAAATTGATAGCACTTACGGAAAGTTTTTTTCTATGGACTCGAGAGAAGTACCTATCATACGAGTGATTAACAGATCCCTATACAAGCTTGTAACATTCACAGAGAAGGAGTTGTACACGAGTATCATAGTGGTGGATATCCCACCAAATTATGGGATTGTTGTCAAGACAATGGAGTGCATCTATGGGTGGAAGCATTCAGTGTGATTTATCATTTGCTACATTTTTCATTGACATAAAGGATGTCAAAATTTCTAGAGAAACAAGAGCCTATCATATGATTGAATATGTAGAGGAGTCAGAAGAACCCGTGATAATCAACTTTGTGGATATTGGTTTGGACACTTTTTGGTTTGAAGAATTCAAACAAGAAGAATAGGTCAAGCCCGCACCAATTGAGAGAGAGGTCCTAGATGCACCACAAAGAGATGCTCTCTAGACCATGTACTTTGATGGAGCTTGTTCCAAGGAGGGCTCAGGTACAGGAGTTGTCCTCATTTCCCCACAAGGTAAAACATTCAAATACTCTTTCTTGTTGAAATTTTCCTGTACAAATAATGTGGCCGAATATGAAGCCTTGTTGCTCGGCTTAAAGATAGCTTCAAAGCATGGCATTAAAATGTTAAAAGTATTGGGTGATTTTGAATTAGTTATATCCCAAGTCAGGTCTAAATTTTCTTCCAAAAATAGAAGACTTAAGCAATATAGGAATGTTGTTTTGGATACCATAGAATCTTTTTATTCTTTTAATATTGATTGGCTGGAAAGGGAAAATAATGTGAGGGTAGATTTATTGGAAAAGATTGCTGTCAAACTGGATGATGTCACTTTTGATGGCCTTTCAAAAATAGATGTGCAAACCGAGCCCGTGCCTGACAATATTTGCAATTAGAAATTATTTAATGATGATAATGATATCTTGAATTTTTTGCACTGTATTGATCAATATGAAAGGCAACATATTGAGTTCAGTGCATTGGTGGTGGAAGTAGATGGTAAAGAAACACTACTTGGGAATGAATTAATTCAACTGAAAACCAATAAGATTCCTAAAGGATTGGTTGCATTGGAGAGGGTCTTTGATAGCCCTAATAAACCAAATGTTAAACAAACATCTTCCCACAAGGAAGATTTAGAAGAAATTAATCTGGGAATTGAGAATTCTCCTAAGGTATACATAGGAAAGAAAATGAAACCACATGTTAGAACCATGTTGATTGCACTATTAAGAAAGTATAGACATGTGTTTTCCTAGTCATATGATGACCTAAAAGATTACAGGGAGGATCTTTTTCAGCATGAGATACCTTTGAAACCTGATGTAAAACCTTTTAGGTAGAAGCAAAGACCAATAAATCCCACAATGCAACCCAAAATGCAAGAGGAACTCACAAAGTTGAGGGATGTTGGAATTATTAAGCCTATAAGGCATTCTTCATGGGCTTCTAACTTGGTTCCAGTTAGGAAAAATAATGGTGACCTGAGACTCTATGTATATTTCAGGAATTTAAATGTAGCATCTTTGAAAGACAATTACCCACTACCTAATATGGAGGCTATGTTGCAAAAGGTGACGGGGTGTGAATTGCTATCAATGATGGATGGGTTCTCAGGCTGTAACTAGGTCATGGTGAAAGAATCTAAACAGTACAAGACTACATTCACTAAACCATGGGGATCCTATGTTTATGTGAGAATGCCATTTGGCCTAATCAATGTCGGTGCAACATTTAAAAGAGCCATGGATCTGGCCTTTGCTGATTTTATTGATCTTTTCCTAGCTATATACCAAGATGACTTGACTGCACATAGAAAGAAGGAAGAAGATCATTGTTCACATTTGGAGAAGATATTTGTTAGAGCTTTGGAATATGGGATTTCCTTGAATCCTAAGAAATATTCTTTTGGGATCAAGGAAGGTAGGTTGTTAGGGAATATTGTCTCTAAAGATGGGGTTAGGATTGACCCTAAACGTGTGACAACAATAGAAAAGATCCCACCACCTAGAACTATGAAGGGAATCCAATATTTTTTTGGGAAAATCAATTTTGTGAGAAGATTTGTCACTAACTTTGTTGAAATTGTTAGGCCTATCTATAAAATGTTGAAGAAAGGAGAAAATGTACCATGGATAGAAGAACTAACCAAGGCTTTTGAAGCTATAAATGATGCCATCAAGGAGGCTCCTGTGCTCAAATCCCCTGATTATTCAAAGCTATTTCAATTATTCACTTTTTCTTCATTCCATATTATAGCAGGAGTGTTGTTACAAAAGAATGATAAAGGATTTGAGTAGCCTATTGCTTTATTTAGAAAGTTGTTGCAAGCCACTGAGCTTAAATATGATGCCACAGAAAAGAAAGCTTATGCCTTGGTTAAGGCTATATTTTTTTTTTTGACATATTTTATGGGAGCAATTGTGGTAGCATATGTCCCAAGTGTAGTAGTCAAAGATATTTTCACCTTGCAGGAAACCACAAGGAGAATATGTTGATGGATCAACAAGATCCAAGAGTTTAATATTGATGTGCAAATCACAAAATTGGTACAAGGCCAAGGTTTTTCTAAGTTGATGGTTGAGACCAACTTAGAAGCAAACCAACTAAAGCAAGTGGAACATGAAAATGTTGCACGCTTATGTGATATGTAGACCTGTGGATGGTATATAAGAATTGTGGAGTAGCTGCAAACTATGCAATGCCCGAAAGGCATGCCTAATAATGAAAGAAGAAATCTAAAACTACAAGATATCAAATACATCATTATTGATGGTGAACTCTGGTGGAGAATCCCAGATGGTGTATTGTTGAAATGTGTAGATGGAGATCAAGCAAAGGATATTTTGAATGAAATGCATAATGGAGCATGCAGAAGTGACTACATGGAAAATACCACTGCTCACAAGATACTAAGAGAAGGATTTTGGTGGCAAACTATGTTTAAAGATTCCCATAGATTTGTTAAGAAGTGTGATGCATGCAAGAGATTCACTGGTAAATTGAAATTCTCAGGTAATCTTCCTCTTAGACCCATTTCAGTGCAGGCTCCTTTCCAACAATGGGGAATTAATTTTATATGGGAAATGTCAATGAAATCTAGTGGGGGACACTCTTGGATACTTGTTGCAACATATTACTTTACAAAGTGGGTAGAAGCAATTCCCACAAGGAAAGAAACGAGTAGAGTAGTAACTGAGTTTTTGATGAATAACATATTGAGAAAATTTGGAGTCCCACAAAATATCACCTCTGATAATTCCATTTGCTTCAAATAAGAGGAATTTATTGATTTTTGTAATAATCATGGAATAAGTATCTCCTATTCATCTCCCTATCATCCTCAAGGGGATGGACACGCATAATCCAACAAAAGAGTTTGATGAAGATCATCAAACGAGTAATTTAAAAGAACAAAAAGGCATGGGATTCAAAATTGTAGTTTGCACTGTGGGTTGACAGAATTACTATCAAGAAAGTAATTCAACAATCACCATTCAACCTTGTGTATGGTGTAGAAGTAAGGATACCCCACAATAACTTGTTAAAAATGTACAATTTTGTTCAGGAGTATGACACAAATGTTTGTGATGAAATACAACATAGAATGGAGTTAGTTGAGCTTGATGAAACTACAAGAGAAGCTCATAAAAGAAATGAAAAGTTACAACTTCAAGTCAAGCATATGTATGATAAGAAGGTCATTGAAAGAAAAGTTGAAGTGGGATGCATGGTCTTGATGTGGAATGCAAGGATGGAAGACAAAGGAAAAGATGGGAAATTTGATCCTCTGTGGCTTGGCCCATACTTGATTGCAAACACACATGGAGAGGACTCATATTTATTGCAATCCTTGATAGGTGAAATTCTAGAGCTTCAAGTACATGGACAGTTCTTGAAGCCCTATGTCTCTTGAAATAGGTTATTTTCCATGTACATTGTATAGTCCTATAATTAGTGTACATAGGTCTAGTGTGTTTGATTTTGGTTGCATCTGCTTGCTATGTCCTGGAAAGCTCCTGGTTTTTTGTTTCTCTCTGTCAATATGATTCAACCAAGAGATCTAAATTCTCACCATACCCACCAAGGGTATGCGTCCTTGAGCTGGAGCCACTAGTGGAGCTTCTTAAATTTTGAAAAAAATATTTGTTGGCTCCTTAGCTAGTCATGTTTTATTGCCTTCGTGCCCCAGGGTAGGGTTTAGGGTTTTTTTTAAAAGCCATCATTTCAAATTTTATGGTTTAACCCATGTGAATTATAATCCTTTGTTGACTTGTTACTCCTGGTTACTGGTCTTTTGAGTTGCATCTTGATCCATCAGAATCGTTGTTATTATCGACCCCTTGATCTAGGTCTATCGGCCGTTGAGCACATTCCAATTGTTTTAATTTTCCTATAGTTGGGTGCAAAATATTTCATGTTAAAAGACTTAAGTCTAAAGTCTATACTCCTGAGGGTTAAGTCCCATCGACCTAGTCAGGTCCCCATTTTTAAAACTAACCTTTTATGCATGTGTAGATATTCCTAGCCATTAGATCAAAGGATTAAATCCTAGCCACTCCTTGCTAGCCCCACGGGATTAAAATAATGGTTTATTAAAAGCAATGGGGTTAGCGGGCTATTGACACATGTACTGCTGTGGGTGTGGGGCCCGATCTTCACTATTGAACCCAATGCTTTAATGTTTCAATCCAATGGATAGGAGATAATGTTGAGATTAAATCTTAGCCATTCCCCTCTCACCACGTGGCATTAAAATAATTCTTTAATAAAATTAGTGGGACTAGTGGGCTGCTACCATCTGGATTCTCCTATCATTTGGAAAGAGAGAAGGTACAACCCACAAATCTAGTGAGTGGATATCTGGTTGATATAATTTCATTGGATAATGGATTGGTGAATTATGGTGATGGAAATTCAAATATTTTTGAATCAATTTGAGTCATCTAATGTGTCATCTCACCAGGAGATCGATGACTAATATTCAAATTTGAAGATGCGAGCATGAGAGCCATTAATGCTTCGTGCAAGCAATCAGTAATGGCTGAAATGACCTCCAAAGCTACCCACTCTCTCCCACAATGCACAGAAATGATTGGTTTTCACATAATTGAGAATTGTAAAAAAAATTGGACCACCCAGGAGATTGAGAAGAGCAGTTCAGAGTTCAACATAGTCAAAATTAGAGTTTCCTACAAGTAAAAATTTCGTAAGTAAAACAAATGCAATTTTATGTGCTTTATCCAAACTATCTTGAATTAGGGTTAATATTCACTATTTTTTCCAATCGAATTGGTTTGCGTTCTTTTTTAATTGATTTATTGTGGTTTGAACTTTATTTAAAGAGTCAAAATCATATCAAACCCTTTGCAATTTCACCTTTGAGCCGAGCCCTAGGTGTCAAATTGAAAAGAAAGATTTTGAACCTCCTTGTGCCTAAACCCAAGATTATTTTGAACATGCCTCACTACAAATGGAGGCTAAAGCACAAATTTTCGGTTTTCAAACCACATCTAGACATCTTTCCTAGGACATTATTGACCCACTGAAACCCTCCAACAATAAAAAGGTTGAGGGAAGAGCTCTGTTTTATGGTACTAGAATTAAGGAAGGGTTAATGGACAATCAATTTTTCATCAAGGATGTTGAGTTGTGCTTTAATGGATGGAAATTGTTCCAACATTGGTTCAGAAATATAAATCTTGGGGTCCTATTTGCAACCCTTGGAGATCAGACATGGGAAAGGTAGTTGTCCCCAATGTGTACATGGATGTAGACTTGCTGAAAGATATTGTTGCAAGGTATGACCTTGTTTCTAGAGTGGTCAGGGCATTTGATAGTGTTGAGATGTCAAGGATAACCAAAGAGGAAATTGCAGTGATCTTCCAGCTACATGAGTGGAACAAGGATACAATCCCTATTGATCTTGATGTCTTTAGAAAGGAATATGAAAATGCCAGGGTGTTGCACATAACAACAATTTTCCCTATGCACACTGCAAGTATTGGGGCTGGGAAGAATAGGAAATAGATAAGGATTGGTAAACATGAGTTTGAATCCTTCCCCATGAAATATTTTGCTAACTACTTCAAGAAAACTATGTATTCATTATGCTAGATTATTTGTTTTAATCCACCATCAACCCTTCCAAGAGATTATAGTTATATTGTAGCAAATCTGCAACACCCAGTTTTCAATGTAGATTATGACTATGTCACATATTTGGTAGAACGCATCCACAAGGATTTGGTTGAATTAAAAGGTGGAAAATAATGGATAAAATTCTTGTGGTATTCTATTTTGATTCATATGTTCTTGTACAATGAATATTTTTTTTTGGTAAGGATATGACATTAAAGAAAAAGGAGGATGCTATTGATTTTCCTGTGTAATGTTGGACCTAAATTCTTGATAAAGATGATCCTAAATTTGACTATGTGGTGTTCCACAATGTCTTTGCATCAAAACTAAGGAGGTTCCTGATTCATGACCCAGCAAGGATCCCCAAAGAGATCCATGATTTCCTGAGGCACAGGGAAAGGAGGAAAAATTTGAATTTGAGCCACAATTGGGGGAATATAATCCCATATCTCAATACAAAAAATTTCAAATTTTATGGCACAAATGTGAACCCACATTTATTACATAGAGATGTGCCACTAAGGATTGTATTATTGGATATCATGAGACAATTGGGAGGAGCTCAAATGGTACACTTGTCTGAGACACTAAGGAAGGCTCATTCTTCCCTGAATGGACAATGTTTGCAATTTTTGTAATAGAAAAGGGAGGATGCAAGGACTTGGGGAAACTTCTTACACCATACAAATTGAGCACTATGCACCCAATGAACCATGATCCTGAGGGTTTATTGTTGCTTTGAAGGAAAATAATAGAAGTGGCTCCTTTGTGCACAATTTTTATTACCTTGAGGATGTAATCAAAAATATTTTTGACCTTCAAGAACGAGAGGAGAGGAAAGAAAAGTATCTTTCTTTCAATAAGATGGTGGAGAAAGTTAAAAAATATGATCCCAATTATGAGCCTATGCCCAATATTAAGGGTGAATTTAATTTTGTTACATGTATGTTCTGGAAAATTTTAAGAACATAGTGGGTGTCTTGAGAGAAGAGTGTGAAATAACAGACAAGGGTAAATTAGTGGTTGTTGAAGAAGATCCTATGATAGTATGGGAGGAAAGACCCTCTTATCAGCCAAAACCAAAGATCGGAATATACTCTAGGAGGAAGGAAACAAGAAAGAAGCGACAAACATTGCCAGCACCTTCTACATCAGAAGGGTCAAGGGAAAGTTCTCCTCTGAGTTTAGTATCATCACCTCCAATAAGGGCCCCACTAGTTGTGATTGATGTTGATTCACCTCCAAGAGATCATTCTCCATCTGAGTAGCCACCTGCAAAAAAGCAAAGAATTGAAGTAAGAGGGGTAGTTGACTACCTTGAGACATATGAGGATGATATTTTAGTTACACCTGAAGAGATGTAGCAAGGAATTTCTTCTCCCCCAAGGGGGATTGCATCAAGCTTAGGAGAAATCAGCCTTATACTAGGAAAGGGTAATATACACGATGTAAATAATGCAAATGATTTGAGGCAGGAAGCCTGTAAAGCATTCATGGTGGATGATTCTTTTATTGAAACAAAGGAATTTAAAGATTTTGTGTGGAGAGAAAAGGACTCAGAGTATGCAAAAAATGTGGATAATGAAAGGAGCCTACATCTAGAGCTTCTTGAGATCATTTTCCTTGCAAATGTAAGGAAATCTATAAGGAAGGAATTTCAGGATATTATAGCTAAAGAGGGCAGAGCACTAGTGCAAAAAGTGGTGTGTTATTGTTGCATGAATGGGATATTGCCAACACAATTGTTCTAGATACCATAAGGAGTTCTAAAAGGCCTATATTCCAAATAGAGGAAGAATCCAAATTGGCACTTCAAGGGTTAGCATTTAGTGAGGAATGGTATGCCTTGGCTATTTGGTCATTGTCTTTGGGATCTAGAAAGTCAAGACTTGTAGAACCAGCCAACTTCAGTGGACAATTGGTTATAAGGAGAGTTTCTTATACTCCCACATTAGAAGAAGTTGACATGACAATAAATGTCGCTAAATTCACCAAGGCTACTATGGAAGGTCTTACTACTAAAAGAGATTCATGTAAACAAAATATTTTAGGAACCTTATTGGACACTTGCCCTCCTAGGATGTTTCACCTAGAAGGGAAGGAAGAAGGTTAAAAATCTTTGTTAACACTCAAGGATATGGGTAATGTGTAATGATTTTTCTAATTAAGATGTCCTAATGCAATAAATTGAAAATGGAATGATATTATGATGCAAAATGTTGGAGAAAACAATGTGATATGCAAAAATAAGCTAAATGACCTAGAAATGCAAATGAATGATGAAATGATAGAACAAAAAGGAAGAGGTGCACCTAGAATCAGAAGTATGATGTTGGAATATTCTAGAATTCTCGAAATCTGATTGAAATGTTGACCGGGACACTTAGGCTAGTTGGGGCGACTTAGTCCCAATTTTGGGAAAAAATTTCCGAAACAGGAATCTACCAAATGGGTATCTACAAATGTCAAAATTAGATTTCAGACCATGAAGTGGGACTAATTTTCCACTAGTGGAGACTTAGTCCTACAAATCTCAGGGAATCTTGGACAGAATCTGGAAGCCTCTAATCTATACTCTCTTTCTTGGCAGGTGGTTGTACTTGATTCTATAAAAAAAAGGCAAAAAGTCTTCTCCAAGCTTGAATTAGGGTTTCCTTGATTAGGTTGACTTCATGCACTTTTTGATCACTTTTTAACACCTATTGGTTGACAAATCTGCATACAAAAGTCACATGCAAAAGGGGAAAAATAGTTGAGGGTTAGAGAATAGGGGTTTGCCTTGGTCAAACCCCACTTTGGTAACAAACCCTAAACAATGAAATGGAATGAAAAGAGTATGATAAATAGATAACATGCAAATGTAAATGTCATAAACTTACCACACCATGAATGCTCAAAATCTTAAGATGTGTAATGAAGACCTCCAATAGATTAACTTGAAAATGCTTGATTTGCTTTAATGCTTTGATGAATGCTTGTATACTTGTGAATATGAGCTAGGAGATAGATGAATGTAGGAGATGTAAAATGAGGTTAAAAACCCTTATTTGTATAAGATTTTATCAAAATTCCCCAAAAGTAACACATCATAGGCCGACCTCAAGGGTTAGAGGACAAAATCCCATTAGAAATTTGAAATTATTTTGAGTCTTGTGCTAAGAAGGACTAAGTCGCCCCTATTGGCAACTTAGTCCCACTTAAGAACTTTAAGTGGGTGTGGGGAATTTTGGGGCATTAAAAATTGTTCAATGGGAATGTCCACAACAACACACTTGAAAATGATCGGAAAGTGTATTAAGGGGTCATTTAGACATGAGAAATGGTTGAATTGGTGAAATTAAGCCTAGAAAAGCATGAAATCTTGTTACAAGACTTTACAACACTCCAAAATAGGACTTAATTAGTGATAAAAAGCTGATTTTTAGGTGAATTGTAATGAATACAGGCTAGAAAAGTGTAGAAATGTTTTACAAAACTTCACAACACCTTCACAAGACATCATAATTTGAATGTTAAAGCCCTAATGTGAATGTTTTGACCACATTACAACATTATGCCTAGCCAAAATCAAGCCATAGCCCATTAGAAAGACTCAAGTGAGCATAAAAATGTCAACTATACATTTTTTGGTGACATAATTCCTACAGGAGTAAATATAATGACCTTGTTGATAAGTATAATAAGAGTTAGCAAAGGGCAGTTGTATTAGAAATAGAGCTAGCATTGCACAACCAATACTAGGTAGAAACACTAAGGACTCAGGGCCCATCTAGCTCAAGTCATGTTGTACCTAATTCTCCAATGGAACATCCTCATTCTCCTCCTCCTCCATCAGAGCAATCTTTGGAAATAGTGCCATATGACATGGGTCAGGAACCACCTGGAGGTGAAGAGCTAAGCACATCAGGTGTAGCTTCATCAAACGAGCCCGCCAAGGTACAATTATTCTTGCAAATTCATGTATATAAGAAATTGTTTGAATAAATTCAAGACACCATGTATGAGAACAATTCCAAAAATTTCCATATAGTTCTTGAACATATGAATGAGAAGATTCAAAGTAAACTAAATAGAATTCATTCAAATTATTCTTTGATGTTGCAAGAAATAAGATTGTCCCAAAGAGATAAGGATATGGCTACCCCAATCATGGATAAATGGATTCCTAGGGTTGAAAAATTGAAGCTTATGGCAGTTGGGGATGCCCATCAGAAGGATAAGTATATAACTATTAGCCCTCTTCATAAATTTTTTGATGGGATTAAAGAGAAAAAGTTTCAGGGGTATGTTGCTCCTTTGGAGAAGAAAATAAGAGAATTGAAGTCCAAGTTTGATGAGGCAGATTTGGTGTTGCTATTTAATACACAACAAACTTATGATGAGGTGAAACCTCTACAAACATGGAAGGACTAGGTGGATACCACTATTGTTTCTCAAGCATTTATCATTTGTGAGAATGTTGATATTGATATGTTGAAGAATACTCTCAAGAAACTATCTTTTTTCATCAACTTCCAACAAGACTTTGATAAAGAAGCCAATTAGAATTGTGATGGAAAAGTATGCTCCATACAGGAAGAAGATGGATTAAATTATTGGATTTGATTGGCCTTCTCACAATGAATATGAATTGTGGAAGAATATTTCATTGATGATCTAGAGCTGTAAGTACAAGGACTGAGAAAAGATATACATGGTCGAGTATAGTGCAGGTTTGGCCATAGAGATTACAATGCATAAGAGATATGTTTCTCCAATTTCAAATTATGATAGGTGAAGCTGATTATTGATGACTTGGACTAAGTGTTGGATGTTGATCTAGATTTTGATCCACAAATTTTCCCTCATTTTGCATACTTTTTGTCATTTTGCTGAAAAGGATAAAGATGTTGCAATGGTTTCAAGACCATCCTCTTCAACAAATTGCATTTTGGAAGGCACGGGAATCTCCACTGACTAAAATTCAACCTTTGTCTCAAATGGATAATATTCTTTTGTTGGTTGTAACCTTTACTCGTGGAATAACTGGTATAGATTGTCAAATGAAATTGTGACATGTGTACTATTCGGCCTAAAGCTTTTTTTTCTCCCTTGTTCTTATAAAAGGGAATTAAGGGCCATTAGTGCAGGTCTTTTTTTGAATTCTAGAACTGAATATGCAAATCGAGAACACAAAGAAAATACATTTTGAGTCTATATCTTAGAGTTTTGAGTTGAGCAAGTAGATTTTGTAAATTGTGTGGTTTCCAAGCATGTCTAAACTAATAATGCGAATCTTTTGAGTCTATTGTCTCTCCATCTATAATATTCATATGAGTTATTAATGAGAATTCAATCAATGATCCTTCTATTAAAGTTCATTGTTACTTTACAGTGAAGTATGTTTTAATTCTAGCTCTTGTTTAATGAATCAATTAAAATGCTTTGATTAAAACATGAATTCATATAAGTGTTGAGTGGATATGATAAGTAGTCATAGATTTTGGGAATATGATATGTGAATTGTAATGCAATATCACAAAGATCATGAATGTTTGAAATTAAAATTACCTCATATTTCAGTTTATTATGTTTTGACTCCTTACCCTAAGATAAGACACTAATCTAAAGGTGTTGAGTGCATTTCTTATGGTTTTGGTCTTTCACTTTGAGAATAAATTTCATAAAAAATTTCTTAATTGATTTACCTTTGTTGAATTTTAGTGTTGTATGGTATTCTAAGCTTTAGGTGTTTAATTATTTTAAGGAATTTATAGTTTCTTGAAGGATTTCATCTATTTATCCTTTCATGGGAATTTATTTGCTTTGTTATACAATGTGTGAAATAATTTTCTAGAAGAATTGTAGGATACACATTGTGGGATCACCCTCCTAGGTTTTGCAGAGCCCAAAGTGCAGGAGAAGAAGCATTCTAGCTTCCTCTCGTTCGTTAGCCAATCATCGCCTAAGTATTCAAGAATTGAATCTAACAAATTCATAGATGCTTGGTGAGATCTACTTGGTTATTTAAAAACACCAACAACATGGGCCCACAAACATTGGTTGGAGGTCTCAGAAGTTTTCTATATGCATGAGGGAAGTAGATAATTTTTTATTTCTTAACTTTAGAGAAAATTGTGATAAATCCCTAAAATAAAAAGTTTGATTCTTTAATGGGAAAGGCCTATACCTTCAACCCTAGACCTGTCATTTTAACCCTAGCTCAGCCTTCATCCAATACATTCCCTTTTGGATCTAGCTACATAACATCCCTCTTAAATATAGGGAACCAAAAATTCTAGAAGTTATAAGTAATTCCATTGGCATCTTCCAAAAAAATTATTTGGAATTAGTGGAATATTCCTCCAATATGACCAGGATCTATGTTCTCTTGAATGTGAAAAAATTTCTTGAAAATACTAGTCATTCACTCCAAGCATAGGCCCTGGAAGTAGTAGCTTGTGCTAGAAATCCTAGCTATCCTCTACTCCACATATCATTTCTCAACATACCCATCATCACAATGCCCTTCTAATCCTTCAGATTTTGTGCCTCTTATAGATAAAGGTGCAGGGAAAAACCTAGCCTTGCTTTCTTTTGCCCCAACAACAAACACCAAATGTCACATCAATATTCCATATCTCAAATTTTTCACTCACCTACTATCTCTCTTCCCTCTCCCTAGAAGGAGCTTGGGTTGTTAATAGTAGCACCACCTCAGGATAAACATTTTTAACCAATTGGAAAGTCAAGCACATGCAGGGAACTTTTTCCCTTCTCCACTAGAGGGTTCTGCTCAAATCTAGAACTTGGTCCTACAAATAGGAAATGATCCTCCTTTGTGGGCCCTAGTTCTGCTCTGGAAACCTTCCCACTCTTTTTAGAAAGGGATAAGGAAGTTCCTGTAAGTATCACTTCCCCTACCAAAAATGGGCAATAGAAAAACACACAATTAATATCCCATGAGTAGTATCTCTCCATCATCTCCCAGTCTAAGTGAAGACATACAGGAGGTGTGGGTTATTGGAAGAATGATGATGTCATTGATGCATTTGTTGGAAACATGAGTATGTGGGGTGAGCACAAGGTACATACAATTATGCATTACAGTGTTTTCATTGATTTCAACCTTGTATCTTGGTACAAAGACTATAGTGCAAGTCAGTTTTGGTGTCATGAGTGTGGTTGAAGATGATTGTGAAAGAAAATTTTACAAGAAGGTTTGATCTAATGAAGACAATTGTGATAAAAAGTGTATAAGTGTTAGTACCAGACATTTTTTGTACATGGGATCTGATAATTGGGTCCACATTAGCTCATTGTTGAGAATTTTTCTCTACGCTTCTAGTATAATTTTGCTAGCTAGTAGAAGAACTTAATTCCTTACTTTTAGCTTGTTTTAGTTTCTAGTTTTGGAGTTATGAGTAACAAAAGTTCAACTTAGAAATTTCAGAAATTTCCAATTTAGTATATAGGATTTGATGAGTCTGCACTTCTCCATGGATTGGTTTCTGGCTTTGCAAAGTTGTGGAAATGTTGACAAATTTTTCAGAAGAGTGTGCATTCAAGTTGGCATGATGTTTATGCATGTCCAAATATGGGTATAAAATTGGAGAATATTTGTATTAGGTCTTCTACAGTGCTGACCTAATAGGTTTGAAGGTATGTGAAGCTTAAATAAGTATTACATAGTTATGTGAGATCTATTATAGGTCCATGCCAACCTTTTTCAAATTTTTTTGAGATCTTGAACTAACAAGTTACATTTTGTATATTTTGAATGATACATCTAATTATGCTGATCCGATTGATTCTATGAGTGAAGCAGATATGTAAGTTAGATCCTTTTAGGTATTTTGTGAATGATAACATGGGACATGAGTTAATTAATACAAATTTTGTGAAGCCTGTGTGAATCTAGAGTAGATTAGACTATTAAGTCACATTTGTATGAAAAGTTTTGAGTCTGCATTATGAACTAAGTCAATGGAACTGCATTCCATCATATTATAGATGCATTTTGTAGTAGATCAAATTGGATGTGTTGCAAAATATCTTCTATCTCTTTTCTTTTCTTAGTGGGTAGTAAGTCCACTTGGACAATGATTCCACCTATAGTGAGCACTTCTGTAATATACTATAACCAATTATAATATATTGTGAGCTAATCTTCACCAAGGTTTTTCCCATTTTAGGTTTTCCACGTAAAAATCTCGATGTTCATGTGTTATGTGATGTTGAATGTTTTCATTCTTTCCTTCATTATTTTAATTGAATATGCTATAAGTATTGGATGTCTCAATGTTTAAGTGGTTTAAAAGAATAGTGATTTAGCCCCCACCTCTCAATATTCCAAGTGTTCAAAAATTGGTATTAGAGCTTGGTTCCTTGGAAGGATCTTAACTACATGGGGAAGATCTTGGAGGTTGAACACATGTATGTTAGAAGACTACCTACTCCTTGACAAGAGATTCCTATTGTTGGTTCTACGAAAGTAGATTGCATATTTGATATGAATGGAGAACTCAAAGTTGCTCTTGAAGATCTTGAAAGAACTAAAGGTGAAAATAAAGATCTAAAGGAAAATATCAAAGAAGAAAATGAATGCATTAGAAAATTGAGGGATCAAATCGATAAATTCAGAGAAAGGCATAAGGATTTCGATGAGTAGTTGAAGCAAGCAAATGAAACAATTACCTATCTGAAGGTGCAACCGAAGAAAGAAAGAGAGTTTAAGAATGCTTGAATACAATGGTGAAAAGAAAAATTTAAGAATGCACAAGGCTTGAACAAGAAGTTGTGAATATGAGATCAGATCTAGAAAAGCAAGGATTCATGAAGATGATTTCTATAAATCTTGATGAAATTATTGCAAACTAGAAAGGATCTAAAGAAAATGAAGGTTTAGGATTTGAAAAGGGTGAAATTTCAAATTTGATCATACATCAAATGATGAAAAGAAAATTGAAAACAAGAAGAATAATGAGAATCAAAGGAATGTAGCTATAAAACCACAGGTTGGACAACCAAATGCAAAAAGGGTACCCATCTTTTAATTGTTTATGTTATTATTGCAATAAATTTGGATATAATGCAATAGAATGTAGAATCAAAATGAATAGGTATGTTCCACCTTTTTTTGATCAATGTTTTACATGCAAGAAATTTGGTCATAGAGCTAGTGAGTACAAAAGTCAAATGATGAATGGATATAGCAATGGTAGAATGGTTCAATCTTTCAATGGCTACTATTATACATGCTATGGATTTGGCCACAAAGCTAATCAATGCAAATATAGAATGAATGGAAATAAGATTGTTCAAAAGAATGTTATATGTTGCAATTGCAATAAGCCTAGACACATTTATAAATTTTACACAAGCAGGAATATGAAGAAGAAGAATTAGGTAAAGAAGAATGAACCAGTACAAAATATTGATCTGAAAAAAACAAAGAAAGAGATGGATAAGATTTAGAGAAAGAAGGATGAGATTGAGGTTAAGGATGAATTTGTACCAGCATCCAATGCAGATGTTTCCTCTAGAAACTAAGTTGAGATCTTTGGCTCAAGGGGGGATTTGATGAAAATATTTTATCCCTTTCCATAGAAAATGGTGCTAATGCTTCAACATGAGAATAGTTGATGTAGGTCAACATGCTTGATCTTTTGAAGAAAATTCTAGTGGAAAATTTTGAAATGCGAAAGATTAAGGAGCATTTGAAGGTAATTGAAGGGTTTTTTAGTTTTATTGTTTGAAGCAGTCAGTGCAAAACTAGGTCAGTTTTAGGGGTTATATAGTGATTTTAATTAGCTAAATTCATTCATAATGAGCATTGAGAAGGAGTAGAGAAGCGAAGAAAATATTTAGAGTGATCAAGGTGATTTGTGATCTAGTGTGTTCAAAACCTAATTAGAAAAGTGAAGGAAAAACTATTTACAAACCTTGTTTGCTCTACTTTCACAAAGAACTTTGTTGAAAGCAATTTGAATTCATTCTAAAATGGATACACCCAGGGTTATTGAAGTTACTGATATTCCTTGACCCAAGTTTAAGAAACATCCCATTAAATCCATATAGGTTGATGCAATAGTCCTCCATTTTTTGTGTGTTTATTATGGTGTTTTACATATAGAGGATATAAGGATTTACATTCATAGCAAGTTATAGGAGCATAATCATTCTAAGCTAGGAGAGGTATGGGCGAATGAACTTATTGTATATAACTTTACCATGAAAGCAAAATATCAAAACCTAGTTGTGAAGAAACTTCATGTATGGGAAGGGTTTTTAAATTTTTTCTTTGATGATAAATAGGTTAGAATTGCATTGTGAAGAATTCATGATAAGTTTTTTTGGACTAAGATGTCAGGGTTAATCACAAAGGATGTTATTAGAGAAGTTATAGGTTTATGCTCCATTAAACCCATTCTTGTACTTGAATTAGTGAAAAATGAAGTGGCCATAGAATTAAACGGTGCTAAATATGACAAGAGGTCCTTGACAGTGAATAACATAAGAAATATAGCTATGAAGTATGCAACTATAATGATAGGTTACATGCTATACTTTACAAACAAAGAGAAAATTATATTTTCCACTGCGATCAATGTTGCTTATGAAATTGTAGAAAAATGAGTTGACTATGATCTTTGTGAGTTGTCGAGACAACAACTAATGGACAATATGGAGAATACCAAGGAAAAAAACCATCCATTTAAGTATGGTACCTTGATTGTCTGTCTATTTTTCTACTTTTTGAGAGAACTACCCAGTACTAATAGTGTGACATAGTTGAAAAGAATACCTATTGCACATCATATTAGATATTTTGTGAGAGGTACTGGTGATGCAAATGCACAAGATTAAGCTATTGAATCTTTATTTTTAGTTTTTCAAAAGAGGAAGCATTAAAGATAAATAATCTGTAAGAAAATGGTGGAAAAATACAAGGATGAAATCATATTCATGATATGAACAAATGAATGGATCTTTCGAGAATTTAAACCAAGGATGGTGTGGATCCCAACAATGGGATATGAGATTACTAAACAAGATATTATTGCCTCAACTAATTTCATGCTTAGAAATCCTAAGGAAACCATAGAAAGAAGATATTGTACCTATGAAGAAAAATAAATGGAGGTGCATATGGAGCTAGAGAAACCAATAACAAAGAAGAAGGTTGAAAATATTATTGACCAGTTTGCAGGCGACATGGGATTCACAAATGAGAAAGTGGAGCAAGCAAGAGGAATTGGAGCAAGCAAGAGCAAGGGGTGGAGCTCTAGAAATCTCATCAAGCACTAGAATATCTAGTAGAACAACTACGGGTATGTGGAGGATCATCATGGAAAAAACAGGGCCTTAAGTGGAAAAAAAATCAGAAAATTCAAAGTTAGGAAACTTGATATAAAAATTTGAATAAGTTATGTACATTATTTCAAAAATATGTAAGAATAGAATCTATAGAAAATTGAATGTAGTTTCTAAACTACTAGGTTTGTTTAAAAAAATAAAAAATCTATTTGTTGAAAATTTGAAATTTCAATGTAGTAGTACTTAAATTTCAGGGAAAAAAAAAGTAGGTGTATGTCTGACCACCCTAGAACCACAATAAAATTATAATATTTATTTATAAGATTTTAGATATAAGTAGAGGACTCATGTCCCGATGTGATGCATATTTTTTTGTAATTTTTTTCCAAGTAAATAATTAATTATGATTTTTTTATTACAACTTTTAAAAAATATAAAAAACTCGTATGTCTGACCACCTTAACTTGGTCAAAACTTTATGAAATTCAATTTTTATTTTTTTAATATTATAGTATGGGAACCATAGAATGTGACACATGTTTTGGATTCAAAAAATGTGATACCATTTGAAATCTATATATGTTTTTCAATCAGTCTATCAATCAGGACTTTAGTCATAATTTGAATAGAAAATGAATAATAATTACTTATTAAATTAAAAGTAAAGCATAATTTATATTGGTGGAAAGCTGAGAATCTCCTTTAAAAAATCTTTTCATATCATAAATTTTGTGTTAAAAAAGAAATTGTCAGCCACATACCCATCATATTGCCACTTTTTGGCCCATCATGATCTTGCACATACCCCTACCAATCATCCTTCTATTCATAAGTCCTTTGGGACTAAGTCCCCTATAGGAGAAAAGAGAAAATCAATTGAATTTTCTTCAGTGAAGGAGAAGTCCCATTCGATTGTCAAGAGTACAAAGCCTTAGAAGAATAAGGATACTTTGGTAACACCACCTGCAACCCCTACAAAGAAGAGAACAAAACAAAAAGCAATTAGAGAAAAGGTTACAAGTGTAAATGTTGAACATGTTGAAGAAGAAGAGGAGGAAGAAGGACCACAGTTGGTCTACAAAAGGAAAGGTGAAGCTTCACAAAGTGAAGCAAGCGTTAAGAGAAATAAATTTGATATCATTGATATAGAAAGTGAAGAAGAAATAGAGTTCAAGGAAAATAAATCTTTTGTAGTTCACATGCGAGAGAAGAAGGAACAAGCCACCAAGAAGGGTCACCAGAAAAGTGAAAAAAAAAAAAAAGTCAAAAGAAGAAAGATCTAGTAAGAACACACACTCCCATGAAGTTGGAAGCACTTTCCAATGGTATAGTACAAAATTAGATGTTAGTAGAAACTGCAGCCCTGTATAAAGAAGTAAATGAGGTGGATAAGGCCACTATTGTAGAAGCTATCACTAAGTATATTGTTGTTCTTGAGTTTGACATGCAAAACATAAAGAAAAAAATACCTATAGATTTATGGAATATTTTGATAGAAAGAAGGAAATAAGTTATAGATGAAAAGGAAAAATTAAGAGACTATGGAATTGGAAAAGATAAGTTATCCTCTCTCTGAGGAAAAAAAAGCTACTTTGGCTAGAGTGTTCAATAAAGAACTCAGGACTAAGCAAAGGGTGGAAAACCTTATGGGAAAAGATCAAAATGATCTCAAGAGTTTTGAAAAGGATAAAGTTGAAAGGAGGAATAGATAGCAAAGAAGTTAGGAATGACCCTAGAGAGTGAAGAGGAAGTGAATGTGGACACACCTAATTTGGAAGAAAATATTGAAGGTGATATGTAGATGGATTATGTTCAACATGAGCATGAGAAAAATGAAGAAAATGCATGGGATAATACACCTTTGGAAGTAGAAGAAATGATAGAGAAGAATGTTGAGGAAGTAGTGAATGGAGAATACATTACAAAGGAGGATACTCCTCCTCCAATATCTAAAGAAAAATTAAAGAATATGCAAGGAAAATTGGAGACTACTAATCCTCTGGATAACACAAAAAAGTCTACTAGAGAAGATAATGCAACTATGGATGGTGAAAATGAGAATGGTGATGCAAAGAACAAGGATGACCATGAAAATAAAGAGGAAGATGAGAAAAATTACAAAAAACCGTGATGACATTAGGCTCTCTCTTACCTATATATCCATATAATTTTTTTAACGTTTTGGTATAGATTTTTTCTCATTCATCAAATTTTGAAACATGTTATATTTTTATAAAATAGACTCCATTCTACATGTAATGAAAAAATTGATTTTCAATTAGTTTTCAAAAAATTTATGGAGGAGCATGCTCAAATTTTAGCTTTTTAGGATGTGTCCACTTTGAAAATTTATAAAATATTATATATTAATTAAAAAATTAGCTAAAAGAATTGAGATAAACTAAATGGAGTTAGCTAATTTCTCACCATTCAAATTTTTGAAACTCTATTTTAAAAAAAAAACTTTTTAGGGAGGCCACAACAAATGCTATGTTGTTTTTTTGATAAAAATAGGACCACTTTTGGTGGCCCTCTTTTTTGAAACCCTTAATCTTCATTATTTTCAAAAAACAAATAGTAGCTTAGAAAGTAGACTCAAAGCACTACAACTCTTGTTCTAGTTGCATCTTAAAATTTTGAGCGTAGCTATCTTCATTTTCTCGTGAACATTAAACTTTGCTGATTTTATAAAAATAGTGGCACCTTAAGAGCCATTTTTGTGTCACAACTTGGTGCACTTACCTCAAATTTTTTTAATGTTTTTCAAATTTTCAAAATTTTTAACATGATGTGATAACTCCAACTTAGATGATCTTATCAACATTAATGTAGTTGTGTTGAATTTAAGTCTTAATTCATTAAAAAAAAAAAATTCATTTACAAATTATATGAAGCTCCTTCACTCAAGAATATTCCCTAGATTCCTTTTAAGCATTGTCAAGAAAATAAGAATATTTAAATATAACAATAAATAAAAGATACTATTTATGTAAATTATTCCTTGTATTTTTATTAACTTATAATAGAAGAATTATATTGTTATTGAATGAATTTTCATCAGTTTTTAGGGTTATGGTTTTATGAGTAAGCCTCATAGAATCAAAACCATAGTGAATAGAAAAAGGAAAAACCAAATATCTAGTGTACCTTTGATACAATAGGATAGAAAATAATTTTTGAATTATTTCAAGGTTTTGGTGTTCAATTAGCACTAGATTCCATGATGGGATGTGGGGAGGATAAAATTATGATGAGGTACATTAAAATTTATTTTCATATGGAGTTGCTTGTAATAGGTACAAGCTTGCCTCTAATAGGGGAGTGCAATTTTCTAATTGGTAGAACAAATTTAGAAAGAATTCAAAAATATTGTATTAAGCTAGGAGAATGAGCCCATATAGTTCCTAGTCAAGGCATCCTTTACCAGAGCGATAGTAAAAAGTGGTTTATTCTTAATGCAAAATGTGGCATGTGAAGGAAGGTAGACATAAATCTATACTTCTTATTTTAATTTATGCTACATTTGAGAGATCAAAAAATATTTTATGTTATATTTTTTTGTTCAAATCATTAAGAAAGTTGTGTATAGATGTATAAAATAGGAAAACTAATTACCTAGCTCATTAAATGTTAAGTAAGTTGGCGTAAATAGAGGAATTAAAATAAAGAAACCCTAATTAACTTTGGAAGAATTCCTTGAAGCGCCTATCATAGAAGATGTTACAAAGGGAATATTGTTGCAAAAAAAGAGGAACCTAACCTTGGCCATGATGTAGGTATGGAAGTGGATAATATGCCTCCTACAAGTATTCCTCCTAGACTAATTTTTATAGGAGCTTTTGAATATAAGAATGATTCATTACTAAAAAACTTTCCTTCATGAAAAATATAAGGTCATATGTAATAATTTAATAATTAGCATAGAGCATTAAGATAAATAGAAAAACATGTATAGCTATAAATCCTATGATGAAAAAATATGAAGTAGAAATTTTGATAGAAGAGGAGTATTTGGTATCCATGGATACTTCAAATAGATATGCCTCTATAAAATATGTATATATAAAATAGGTAAAATAAAATGTGAATTTGTATTGTTGAATAAATCAAAGAGGATATGACTAAGCAAGGGCTAGAGAATTTTTGATAGGTCTGATGGATTTAGAGAATGCTTGTGAGTTGATCAAGAAAGAAGAGTAGATAAATGTGTTAAAAAGAAATTGTATAGAATTAGAAGGTAATATAATGCACCAAAATAGAAAGCAAAATACAAATTTTGTAAAGTACAACATGAAAGATATTTGGATAAAGTAAACATGATTTGTTTATTATAGATAGCAAGATCAAAAGGATAAATCTTAGTAATTCAAAAAGGAGAAATAAGTTCATGTGAATTTGAAAAAGGAAAACCAATACTCAAAATGGAGAGTTCAAACTATTTGGATAATTTTCACCTAAATTCTATAATGTAGGTTCCTCCACAAGTGTGCATCATTATGTCTATAGAAACTGATGGAAATTCATTAATTTTTGCTCGTTATGTTCCATTCCTACCATTCCTGGTGTTACTGGTCTTTCATGGTGTTGAAATTTTTTAGGGTTGGGGTTTTATCTTTTCCTACATGTAAAACCCTTATGTTATTTTATGCCTTGGTTGGGATCTATTTCGCTGTTACTTTTTGAGGTGGTTTTAAAATGACTTATGTCCTATTGGTTTGTCTAGGCTAAGTCCCTTTGATCTTAATGTTTTATTTCCTCTACGAGATTTTTCATTTTCCTAAGTCCTAGTTTGCCCTGTGTTTCATCGTTTAAAAACAACTTATGTCGTTGTTTACCGTTGGCCTAGTGATGTCCCCTTGTCCTTTCAATAAATGTTTTATTTTACAGAGGGATCAAATTCATGCTACCATTGATCAATTGCCTTTTGATCTCAAACGTTGCCTGCCATCAGGCGATGACCCCACCACAGTGCTTTGGTTGATCGTGATATCACGGGCGGGTGCCACATGTCCTTTTTTGGCATGGCCGAAGGAGATAAGTTTATGTTCCATCGATCAATTATTGTCAGATATTAATGGTTTCCTACCATAGCGTGATCGGGAGTTACAAGGCTGTTATTGATCATGATATCATGGGCGGGTGCCACATGTCTCATCTGATGGAGCCGAAGGAATAAAGGAAATACCGTGGTAAATTAATCTAGCCTTAATACATTAAAAGGTGGGTTACTAAAGTGATCTTAAGGTGCATGTGTTTTAAATCAATGGATCTGTTATAATCTTGGTGGGAAAGCTGCTCGATGGTTAATGATAAAGTTGGTGACTATGTTGAACGAACAAGATCACTGATGCTCAAGATCTACGGTTGCCCACCATCACGTGATCCAAAGTTGCAGGATCTTTACTGATTGCAATATCGCGGGCAACCACCACGTGGAATTCCTTTACAGTGTATGGTATGGTGGGCCCCTTATTGCCACGTTAGTGAGTGTGTCAGCTTGTTTTGAAGGTGGTCATTCTATGATTTGATCTAACTAAAAGATCAACGGCTCGAATTTAAATCTACGTCAAATATGGTTGGAGTTGTTCGTGCAGTGCACGAGTGATCTTTAATGGCAGATGAGACACTTACTGGCATGATTTGATCAAAATAAAATCAATTCTCCTACTTTATTTGTATTACAAAGCATTCAAGTATTTTACAAAGCAGTTTCAGAGTTGAAAGCAAAGTTGTGAATCATTGCAGCCAGAATTTGGGATTTCTGCGAACAAAGTCGTAAGTTAATTTTTGTGCCTCCCGGTCACTTTGCACTTGAATTTGGGAAAATATTTGTTGTGCTTGTCATTGAGCTTGTTGATAAATGTATTAGGGCTATAGTTTTATTATAGTTGTGAGAAATTGTAGTGTTTTGTTCTGAAATTTTCTATCTCTGGTTAGTCCTAGCTATTTGAAGTATAACATTGTAAAGAGGCCCTAGTTTGTCCGAGATGGCATCGCCAAAGCAACATTCTGGCCAAGTTGACTATTTAAGAAGAAACATGTACGATGATTTCCTGGATCAATTGCCCTTGTCAATGAATGATAGAAAGAAGGGATTGGTTCTGATGTGAGGGAAAATCCTGGGGGAAGGGTTAGTATATAATTGCTCCAACATAGCCGATGCTAGGGTTCCCCTCACAGGTTTGGAAATGTTCAGATTGTGGTATGGATTGAGGAATTTTCCTCACCCTTTTTTAAACGGCTAGATGTATGATATGGGGAAGTTGGTGGTACCAAATGTATTCCCTGATGTAGACCTGCTTAGGCTAGTAGCTGCTATCACACGGGTAATCAGAGATAACGATGGAAAAGTTCTTCTGAGTATTAACAAAGATGATATCCAACAGATTTTTGACTTGAGTGAACTAAGTGGAGACTTGGTTCCTATCAATCTTGAGGAAATGAAGTAGGAATATGCAAAGTTGAAGTCTCTTTTTAGAGCTAAGTTTCTTCCACCTCATTTGGCTATGGCAGGAGATTCAAGATTTCATCTCAGCCCCAGTGACCAGGAACCTTTCAGATTAAATTGTTTTGCAAATAATTTCCTGGGAACTTTCTATTCATTATGTCATATTTTGGGTTTCAATCCTGGTGTGGTGATGCCCATTGCATACATATTCATGGGGGTGCAAATACAACACCCTAACTTCTCTGTGACATATGACTTTGCTTCTTTCTTGGTTGAGAAGATACATGAAGGGCTGTCAAAGTTGCAGAAAAATGATACCGACACTCAATTCTTTTGGTATTCTATGCTGATGCATATGTTATTGTTCAAGAATGCTGATTTCTTCTCTAAAAGGATGAAATTAAGGCAATCGGTTGATGGAGAAAGATTGCCAGTACAAATATGGGCTGCAGATTTATCTTGCAATAAGGAAAGTACCAATTATGTGCAATTTGATAATTGCTTTGCTTCTAGATTGGGGGCTAGATTGATAGTGAATGTACCTAGGATCCTTGAGGAATTACATGATTTCCCCAGGCCAAAGGGGAGGAAGCCATAATTAAAAGTATGCCATAACTGGGGTGACATTATCCTATACCCAGTCAACACTATTTTGAGGGTATATGGTTTTCATGGAGCCCCTCATATACTACCATACAATGTGCCACCAAGAGTGGGGTTTGCAAAAGTTATGTGGAAAATAGGTTGTATTCATGAGAACAACTTCACTGGGAGGGGTAAGGGAACATTTTTCTCAGATTATACAATGGTGTCTGATTTTGCATTTTCAAAGGGAGGTTAGGTGCATTTTGAGAAATTCTTTGAGGATTATCATTTGAGGTGTGGCCCAAAGTGGCAACATGATACTGAGGGTTTCTTTACCCTTTTCAGACAAAGAATAAAAGTTGGAAAGTTTGTGCATGAATTCAACTTTCTTGAGGACTTGATTAGAAATGAGTTCGACCTAAATAAACAGGAGTTGAACAAGGAAAAGTGGATAGCTTATAGTAAGCTATTAGATGTTGTGCACAAAATGGATCCGAAGTATAATCCATTGTTGGAGTTCAATCCATACCATAAGAAATTTGATTTTCTAACAGAGAACTTCAAAGAGATTATGGGCACCTTGAGAACTAAGAAGATAAACTTAGAATTGAGTCTGGGTGTACAAGAACAAGGTGCCAGACCAATTGAGACAAGGCCAGTATACCAGCCTACAGAAAGGTGGCCCATTTACAGGAGGAAAAAGGATGATAGTAGTGATGAAGAAGAGGTGGACAAAAAAGGAAAGCAAATAATGAAGTTTCCTTCACAACCAGGTCCAAAATTCAAAGTGCTTGGGGCAATCAAAATCATTGATTTAGAATCATCACCAGAAGATAGTCCCCCATCACCACCATCTAAGCCAAGCCCTAAGAGGCAAAGAATTGATCAACCATAGGAGAATTTGATGGATGAAATTATTGTTACTGATCAGGACATGCAGGTTGGTATGCCTTCCCCTCCTAGAGCAGCTGAATTGGTTTTTTTAGATTTAGATATGAAAGGTAAAAGTGTACAAGATGCAAGGAGTTTCTAGATGACAATGCATTTGTAAAGACTCCTATATTCTTGCAATTGGTATGGAGGATGAAGTTTGAAGAATAACAAGATAAATGTAAGAAGAGAAGAGAAATAAGACCTGACAGGTCAAACTAGGAGAATGATGAGGAAGTAAAAGTTGAATTAATGGAAGAATTCAAGAACATCACTCCTGAAGAAGGAAGAAAACTAGTGAGTCAAGCTGGTGTATTGATTCTTCTTGAATGGGACATTGCAGATGATGTAGCATTTAATGCTATTATGAAGTCCAAGCATCCCTTGCAGGACTTTGAAGAAGAAGTCAAGGCAACACTTCAAGACTCTGCTTTTAGTGAAGAGTATGAAACCTTGGAAATTTGGGTATTGGCCCCAGAAGGGAGAAAACTAGATGTTTCTGATATTAATCCAAATTTTAGAGGAGGATTAATAATAAAGAGAGCTTCAGAGACCTCAACCACCGAGGCCACTAATTTGACTGTGAATGTGGCCAAATTGGCCCAAAAGACTGCTGAAAGGGAGGAGGCTGAAAAAAAGAGCCTAATGGAGAAGTATAACCTTTTGATTAAGGAATATAGCAAGATGCAACAGAAGAATGTTGAGTTGTAGACTGAGGTGGAAAGGTTTAGGTATAAACAGATTGGGGAGACATCAAGTGCTCCAGGGACCAGTACATTACCTTCCACAGCAGGGTTGGTGCCTCCTGCTTCTCCAATTGTTTCCACACCATGGTCTCATAGTCAAAATCCTTCCCTCACCCCTCCTTTAGAACAAATTGATGAAGAAACAGAGTGCTCTGTTGATCCTACAAAGAAGCAACTCATGCAAAGAATTTATGAATTACATGAATCTTTGAGGGTAAGTGAGGAGGAATCTTTCTCAAGGAAAAAAGAGATTGTTACTGTTGTTTGGAGGCATTTAAATGAAAAGGTTGATAGTAAATTGCTATTTATACATTCTTTATATTCTTTGCTGTTAGATGCAATAAATAATATTGATAGGGATAAGGAGGTAGTGATACCATTGATTGAAAATTGGATCCCTAGGGCCAGTGATTTGGATGTCATGTATAAGGCCTCAAGGTTTGATACAAATAATAGGCCCCAATCATTAAATCCTACTCAAGTATTAGTTAAGTCATTGTAGGGTTTTCAGACCTTACCAGATGATTTGAGTAGGAAGATCAGGGAGTTGGTGAAGAATTTCAATGATTGGGGTAACACATTGTTACCTAATATAATTGATAACCAAGGGAAAATTAGGTCACTCCAGCAGTGGCAAGATCAAGCATGTGAGGTCATCAATGATCAAATTAATTTAATTTGTGATGACTCAGATTATGATTTGTTGGTGAGTTGTATGGATAAAATCATTAGTACCAGCTCACTTTTGGAATCTTTAAAAAGGGATGCAAATAAGGTAGCGGTAAAATACACACCTTATAATACCAAGGTGAATGAGGTAATTAATTTTGATTGGCTGACTAATGAAGAGTACCAGAAATGGGTAACTAAATATTTGACTAAGGAAGAATAAAAGAATGGACTACTAACAGGTGGTAAATCAGATGTTGCGGTTACAATGGTTTCTAGTTTTTCTTTGATGGAAGTATCGACGCAAGTTTCTTGTGGTTTTTGTTGTTGCATCAACTTTCCTCAACTGACATGATGAACAAGAATATTCTCTAGGGTGATGGCTATTGTAACAAATTTTGGAATATCACCAGGTGCTCCAATTGGTTGGCGACATGTGTACTTTCTAGATCGATGCTTGTTTGCTCCTTCCTTTTGTAATAGGTTTTGAATTCATGGGGATTTAATGTTGTATGACAGTACTAGCATTTGAGCTGAAATGATAAATTCAAACTCATGTCTCTCCACTGTACATGCATATCTGAATTTTGAATAAGATAACTAAGGGTTGTTTCATTCATCTCCCTGTTGTGGTGTGTGTGATCCTTATTTTATCTTTAATTCAAGGAATTAATTAAATTGCTTGAATGGGATTATAGGTGGATATGTTTTGTATAAGGATTTGATAAGTAGTATTGGGTTAGAATGCATATTGATAAAATTGTAATGCAATATTGTCAGGGATCTTGTATGTTATATATTAAATCTGTCATAAACCTTTAGATGCTTATGAATTTGACTCCTACAATGGATATATGGCACTGATCTAAGTTGTACTTATTTGTGTAGTTCAATAATTGTTTGTCTTTTCCTAGAGCTTGCTACAAATTGTAAATCAATGACTATATTTGACTATGGATTGTGTTGTAGTTATCTCATGCTCTAGATAGTTGATGTTATCAATGAATAGCCAATTCTATTTGATATTATCCTATCATGTTGAGCTATTCAATTGGATTATTTGTTATATGTTAATGTTGTTTATGATATTGGTGCAGAGGTTGTAAACACGTTAAGGGATCACCCTCTCGGGTCTTGCAGAGCCCAAAGTGTAGGAGGCTTTTTCAAAGTCCTCGTCAGTTGGTCTAGGTCCTTCAAGCTACCTTTGATTGGAATTGGAAATTCCATAGGTAGATTAGAAGACCAACCTAGTTACAATGTAAAAACAAACCAACAGAAACATTTTACAAGATACAAGTACAAATAATGATTGATGGATCATTAAAAAACTTATAAATTTTACAATCTATAAAATTTCCTTGGGAATTGAGCTCAATAAGAATAACAATATGCTATGTTTTAGTGTGAATGAGGATATTTCTGAACTAGACACTAGTGAGGACCTATTCACATCATTAATAAGTTTACTTAGGAGTTAAGTTTCCCAGGTGGCATCCTAGAAACTAGTATTTAATGGGATCATATCTCATTAATAGGCTTTTAGTTATCAAGGCATTTAATATTTCACTCATGTATTTATAATTATGCATTAGGAATTTAATGTTTGTAACTAAGGTGGTTATCCAACTACCTCTCACCTTGCCTATATAAGAAAGGCTCTTGTACATTTGTAAATCATCTCATGAGTTCTATCTCAATATATTCAAAATCATCATTTGATTAATCTGTCTTCTTACTTATGGTGCAACACTTTCTCATTCTTATGTGGATGGTATTCTTCGTGGTTCACCGTTTGAAGTGTGGCCAAATTCATTTGGGTTATTGTTCATATTTCCAACATGGTATAAGAGCATAGGCAATAAAAGATTCATCTCATATCAGGAAGCTGAGCTGAGGAGACTCTCACAGGTTGAAGGTTTTCATGAAGGGCTAGTTGTTCTCATCTGGAAGGAAATTGATTTTTGAGGCACTTTGGGTTAGATTTGACCCCACCATTGTGTTTAGAATCTCTAAAAACCTAAGGAACTCTTACCCATTCATCAAAATTTGACTTCGTCATCTAGAAGCCATCATAGGTTTTTTGCAGCAATATTGGAAGGGCATTGTACAAGTTGCAGGAAAATCCCCCCCCCCTTGTTGCAGAAAAAATCCACTCTCTGGTCGGCATCATATAAAATACTTCATATTTTGAGGTAAATTTATTTTTTGGTGTTTTAAAAAAAAAAAAAGTGACTATATTAAATTTGACGGCCAAATGACTGTCACGGAAGCCCCATCATGTCTTAATTAGGAAGTTTTCTTAAAATTTCCATAACTTTTGACTCGGGTATTGGATTTTGACAAACACGATATCATTGGAAAGCTGGTTCTGAGAACTATCCAGTGGTGTAGGAATTTTTATCATATTTTATTCCTATAATATTTTATCACAACTTGAAGTCACTACTTCCTTTTGGATTCCTGAGCTCGTATATTTTCACCAGTTTGTTAGATTTTGGAGATTCCAGCGACATTGTGAAGGTGATTTAGAGCTCTATAATTTTGTCCATCTAATTTTCTCAGATTCAGCCGTAGGTACATTCTATTGAGTTTTTGAAATTTGGGGAATTTTCTTGATAACTTGGACATACTACAATTTGGAGAAAGTATATTTGCATTGGGGGGCTTCATTTTCAGTTGTGCATCATATTTGGAAGTTTCTATTTGATATTGAAGGTCAATGTCTTTGTAATCTTGGAGATCATTCATAGTTTTTATAAGGTTTTCATTTTATCCTTCACTGATTATGTTGGGAAGGGGAAACTATAAACAATGGAGAGATTGCATCATAGAACATCTCCAATCATTTTAGTCATTACCACACTTGTATGGTGTTGATCCCCCTCCTCATAATGTATCCAAAACTTTGCTTCGAGTTGTAGAAGGTATGATGTCTTAGAGGTTATTGCAATGCATGTTGATGATGATGTTTTGAAAGCTATTGATCAATGTGAATTTCCTCACACTCTTTGGAATAAGATTTGGGAGATATATGGAGATTTTGATACTCCATGATTCTCTAATGATCATGATTTAGAATGTTATGTGCCTCTTCATTCTTTAGACAGGATACCCTATGATGATATTGAGCTATGCAGGAGCTTACAAATTTGGAATGCTTTTTCTCTTTAGATGAGGATGCCAAGGGTTCTACAGATGCTTCTTCTCCATCAGAGACAGATCATGTACCTTCACCTTCAGTGATTCCTTGTCCAGAGTCATTGATTGAGGCTTACACCATTCCTATTCAATAGGATATATTCATTTTTCCAGACTTGGAATCATAGGATGGCTTTGTTCCAAGTATTGTAGACTTGGTTACTTCTATAGGTTTGGAGGACATTCTTGAGGGGATATCTCTCCTCTATGCACATTCTACTTTGGAGGGTTTTCTTGAGTTTCCGCATTCCATTGTTTAAACCTTGATTAGGGATCCTAATCTTGGTGAGACTACCTTGGAGGCACTTGATTCCTCTTCATAAATTTCATATATTAAGCTTCTTCCCTCCCATTTCATTCTGGAGTTGGAGTTTCTTCAACATCTACCATTGGATTTGCTTCTTCCTAGTGTTATACATGTGGTTTGTTGTCACTAGACACTCTTTTGGTGTCCGACTTCTTTCAGTGGTTTTGTGGACACTTCATTTTGGGGATGCAATCTAGTCTCCATCTATTCCTTCAATGGAGGGATCATTGTATTGCATTCTTTGGATCTTGTTTAGCATCAATTTTTGCATAGTCCTGGTTTGTCACTTTCTTCATTGATTAGGAATGTACTTGATTTGATTGGGGCATCTTCATCTACCTTGGGCAAGGAGACACATGAGAATTTTTCAGAGACATCATCATCATACACATTCATCCTTCCTTCCTTCAATTCCTATCCAGAAAAGGAAGCATTTGTGCATTTTGGTGATCCCACAATATTGGTTTACAATTTTTGGCCAAACTGGACATTGAACTGATTTTTTCTAACTAAATCTTCACTTTTGGGCACCTATAGCGGCTAAACCATGAGCAATTTGAAGATGATGCAAACTAGTGATTTGTGAAATTTTATCTGTAGATTCTAAATATATTTTTTCAATTTTTTTGGAATCATATTGCACTTCTTTTTACATCTGCTTTGAAAACTAGTTTTTATTAGTAAATACCTTTTTTAAGGAGTGAGTCTCATTGCATACAACATAACTTTTTTTCTATGAAGGATAAAATTCTATTTTTTTTGAATTTAGATTTGTAACTGCGATATCTAACCAGTTCATTTGGTTTCATAGTATTTTATTAAATATTTTTTCCTTAATCAAGTTTCGAAGTCAAACCAATTACAAATCAGACATAGGCCGACTGTATACAACATAAATTTGTGTATGTATCGAAATTCTTTTTTTTTTTTACTCGATCAAGGAAATCAATACCTAGCCTAAACATATTTTTTAGAATTTTATTTTGATGATTTTCTATTTTTCCACATGTGCAGAACAAAGAGCTTGATTTTCGATGAAAAACCTATGTTTAATCAAACTAAAACAACAAATACATAATAAAACCAAAACATATTAAAATTATATTCAATGGATAGCTTGTTATGAGGAATACCATCATTCAGTTGGGTCTGTGAAGTCTCCTCCATTTTCATCCTCAACTCGAGCTTCGAAGGGAAAAATTCTAGAGAAATTTGGTGCCAGACGGGGAGAAGGGGGGGAGAAAGGGGGGAAAATGGGGTTTGAATGAACCCAGGTTCGAGTGAACCCCCTCTTGTAGTTATTTTTGCATTGTCTTCATCACTAAAAAATGCAAAAAAAGTGAGTCCCATCATTTAATATGGTTCGCTCGAACCAGGGTCCATTCAAACCCTTTTTGGGTCCATTCGAACACCCTAGTTCCTGTGAACCCCTAAAAATCAAACAAAAAATAAATAGGAGCGTTTTTGCAATTTTCCTTCCTCACTGGAATTGTAAACCAGTTTTGTGGGTTTATCCATGATTTGTACTTGGTTTTGTTTCTTCCAAAAGGGATACAAGTTGTTTTTCAGCATTGGATCATGTTTTGTCTTCGGGAACTTACCATTTTTGTAGGTGATTACATATTGTGGGGGGGCTATATAATCTCTTTATTTCCCTCTTATGGGGGGGTTATTGATTATTATATTAATGTGATGGATGTAGCTCTTGGGGCCATTTATATTGAGACCTTCATACATCACTTCCATTACTTGTACATGATTAGCATTAGATTTTGCATTATATCTCTTTTTTGGGGAGGAGTTTTGTCCCACTAGGTTTTCTCCTTTTGTCTGTTTGTGAGAGATTTCATTTGTATTTGTACATGGGTACCTAACATATCCCAATAACTGGGACCCATCATCATTGCATCATTTTGCATCATTTTCATAATAACTACACTCCCAAGTTGCACTTATGGGGGGATGTTAGTTTGAATGGAGATATTTCCTAACTAGATATTAGTGAGGACCTATTCACATCATTAATAAGTTTACTTAGGATTAAGTTTCATAGGTGGCATCCTAGAAACTAGTATTTAATGGGACCATATCTCATTAATAGGATTTTATTTATCTAGGTATTTAATATTTCACTCATGCATAAATACAATTATGCATTAGAAATTTAATGTTTGTAACTAAGGTGGTTATCCAACTACCTCTCAGCTTGCCTATATAAGCAAGGCTCTTGTACATTTGTAAATCATCTCATGATTTCTATCTCAGTATATTCAAGATCATCATTTGATCAATTTTTCTTCTTGCTCATGGTGCAACACTTTCTCATTCATGTAGATGGTATTCTTCATGGTTGATCATTTGAAGTGTGGCCAACTTCATTTGGGTTATTGTTCATATTTCCAAGACTATGTGAGTTATATTTACATTATTTTATTTTAGTTGATGATAAATAATGGAACCTTAATCTATATTTAGGAGATGTTAAAATTAGAGTTCATTTTTCTCTTTTGTCTAAGGAAAAACTAGAAAGAGGATTTGAGACAAAGAAGTATGAAATCGTATAGAAAGAGAAGAAAACTTTATGATTAAATGGTAGTAGTATTCATTGATTTAATTGTGACATAATCTATATAGATTTATAACTAACAAATAAACCATGAAGATGATACAATAAACTAAGGATAAAGTGATTGAGGTGGCCAAAGGAATATTACATAAAACTCCTTTAAGTAAACATTATTGATTTAAATGTCCCGAAGCGAAGGAAACCCTATCATGTTCCAGCCAGTAGGAGCGAGTGTTAATGGCGATGGTGGTGGTCTAGGTGGTGGAGGCTCTTCGCATGTGCTATCTGAGCCGGCAGCGAATAGAATCCCCTGTGCGACGAAGGAGAATGGCATCCCCTGCGTGGGTTTTGACGGGGGGTGGGCTAAGGGTAACGACCCTATGGTGAATGCAAAGGGGCTGGTTGCATTCCGACATGGGAGGCTGCGAACTAGCAGGTTTGTCCCGGTTGCCAATGCCATCTCAATAAAGCTGAAGGATGACATAGTAGAGGAAATAGATGACAATTTTTCTGAGTTCTCTACTCGTGGGGTGATTTGTAGGTTTAGGGGTTTCTGACCCAGCCTCCCTCAGTTGCATTCTTGGATCTCCAGTGAATGGGAGCCTATAATTTCTAGTAAGGTTCATATTTTCCCCATGGCTAAGGGGTTTTTTGTAGCTAAGTTTGACAATGCTCAAGACAAAAATATAGTTTTATGTGACAATTTTTTTAGCTGGGAGGACAAATATTTGTTGATGATTAAGCCTTGGCATTGTAATTTCAACCCTACTTCTAAAACTTTCAACAAGATCCCGATTTGGGTGCGTTTTCCTAATCTTCCCTTCCACCTTTGGATTGACCCCCTTCTGGAGGAAGTGGGTGATGCCCTTGGTGATTTTTTGTTGGTGGATGATGAATCTTCTGACATTTTTCATTCTACCTTTGCCCGCATACTGGTTGAAATAGATGTCTCAAAAGGGTTGCCTGCTGAGGTTTTACTTAAGTCCTCTAAGGGTTCTTGGATCCAAGCTTTGGAGTATGAAGGGATTCCCTTCCAATGTAGAAGATGTTTTAAAATAGGTCATGCTATTGCACAATGCGGATTCAAGAAAAAATCTATGATGACTACATGCTAGAAAGGAGTTTCTCAACAACATTATACAGTTGAGAAGAAATCTGATCAAAACAGGAGTTTTTCTGAGGTTGTTTCAGCTTCTCACAGTCTTGAGGCATCGCATCCGAATGTCCCAAATGGTAGGGTTGTGGAGGCTTCCCTATTGAGCATGGGAATGGATCTCAGGCTACTATTTCTAGTGTTAGCGTCATGGTGGACAGTTCTGGTGGCTCTTTAGTTAAGGCCATGCCTACACGAAAGAATAGTGATGAAAAATCTGAGACGAAGGTTGTTGGCTTTCATCTTCAAGAAAATTGTGGGCTAGCTTGGCATGATAAGGCAGCGCATGTGGAACAAGGTTGGATTACTGTTAAGGGAAAGAGAAAATCCTCTAGGCCTTCTTTTGACATGACTCTTTGTTCCCACAAGAGTAGTTTTAAATGTAGATCCTGACGAGTCTTGTTTGGGGGCTGGTTTTTCACTGGCTACACACTATCCTTTCTACAACCCTTTTTTTATTGTAAAGGGTATTAGGTCCCTTCAAAACCTGTTTTTACCTAAATCAACAAAATTATTTTAAGTATTGTTAGGATTATCTCCCAAAATATTTGAAAGAAAAAGAGCCCTTAGGTTATTCAATTTTATAGCTATCTATTATAGGGGTAAGACAATATAAAAAGGGCATGAAGGAAAAATGTGTCTAATGGATTGGCCTCAAGTGGTAACCTTCCACTACTTTAGAAAATCTACTAAGCCAACAAGAAGCCTATCCAAATGGAGATATAGTGAAGATTGGGTATAGGTGGTTCCATCTTTGGAAAAAATAGGCATTCGAGGCCTTGGATCTATTTTACCAACCTTAATAAGGTTGTTTTTTTCCCTAATGACCATATCAAATGCATTTGGTAGTGTATTCCCACCCATAGATTGAATCATTACTAATATATCAGTATTAAAAGCTTTAATAAAGTATAAGAATGCATGTTCAGTTGAAGGCCTTATTGTTTGTGGGATTTTACCCCAAGTCTTCTAGAGCTAGAAGTTGAAATCTAGCATGTACTCTTGTGGAGCTCTATTGATAGTAGTTAGCTACTCTATCAAGGACAAATGATCTGATTTGTCTTAAAATTATTTATATAAAGATTCCCCAAATAGTCCCATGATCTATTGCTCTCCCTTTTTTCTAGGTGGTGATAGTTGCAAATACTCTTGAAAGGAGTTGGACCTCCTCTTGTTTGCAATCTTCTCATGTGCTTCTTTGCACTAGATCTGCTCCAAAATCAAAGTATAGAATTGTCAGATTTTTTTTTTCACCTCAAAAGGTTAGAAGCACTACTGCATATACCAGAACAACAGTGGAGATAGAGTAATTCCTATACTGAAACTAATTTCAAGCCCCCACTGGGCGTGCCAAAAACTATTGTCACTACGATTGTAGGATAGCTAAGTATCACACTTAGCCAGGGTGCAATCCTTGTGACAATAGTGACAAATTAACTAGATAAGCTTCCAATGTCCATAGTCCACCTTCAATTAAAAATCTAAGTACACCTTTCACTTACATTTATTTTTTTGATGAATAAATTTATAAATTATCAATTGAAAAATGATTTCAGATATATTATTAAAAAAATGGATTCAAAAAATTGTACCCCTAAAATTCAAAATCAGATCATACATCATACATAAAATGATGAAAGGATCTAAAGAAAATGAAGGTTTAGGATTTGAAAAGGGTGAAATTTCAAAATCAGATCATACATCAAATGATGAAAATAAGATTGAAAACAAGAAGAATAATGAGAATCAAATATAGAATCAAAGGAATGTAGCTATAAGACCATAGATTGGACAACCAAATACAAAAAGGGTACCCATCTTTTAATTGTTTATGTTATTATTGCAATAAATTTGGATATAATGCTATAGAATGTAGAATCAAAATGAATAAGAATGTTCCACCTTTTTTTGGTCAACGTTTTACATGCAAGAAATTTGGTCATAGAGCTAGTGAGTACAAAAGTCAAATGATGAATGGATATAACAATGGTAGAATGGTTCAATCTTTCAATGGCTGCTATTATACATGCAACGGATTTGGGCACAAAGCTAATCAATGCAAATATAGAATGAATGGAAATAAGATTGTTTAAAAGAATGTTATATGTTGCAATTGCAATAAGCCTGGACACATTTATAAGTTTTACACAAGTAGGAATATGAAGAAGAAGAATTAGGTAAAGAAGAATGAACCAGTACAAAAGATTGATCTAACAAAAACAAAGAAAGAGATGGATAAGATTTGGAGAAAGAAGGATGAGACCGAGGTTAAGGATGAATTTGTACCAACATCCAATCCAGATGTTTCCTCTAGAAACTAAGTTGAGATCTTTAGCTCGAGGGGGGATTTGATGAAAATATTTTATCCCTTGCCATAGAAAATGGTGCTAATGCTTTAGCATGAGAATATTTGATGTAGGTCAACATGCTTGATCTTTTGAAGAAAATTCTAGTGGAAAAGTTTGAAATGCAAAAGATTAAGGAGCATTTGAAGGTAATTGAAGGGTTGTATAGTTTTATTATTTGAAGTAGTCAATGCAAAACTAGGTCAGTTTCAAGGGTTATATAGTGATTTTAATTAGCTAAATTCATTCACAATGAGCATTGAGAAGGAGTAGAGAAGCGAAGAAAATATTTAGAGTGATCAAGGTGATTTGTGATCTAGTGTGTTCAAAACCTAATCAGAAAACTAAAGGAAAAGGTATTTACAAACTTTGTTTGCTCTACTTTCACAAATAATTTTGTTGAAAGCAATTTGAATTCATTCTAAAATAGATACACCCAGGGTTATTGAAGTTACTGATATTCCATGACCCAAGTTTACGAAACATCCCATTAAATCCATATAGGTTGATCCAATAGTCCACCATTTTTTGTGTGTTTATTATGGTGTATTACATATAGAGGATATAAGGATTTACATTCATAGCAAGTTATAGGAGCATAATCATTCTAAGCTAGGAGAGGTATGGGTGAATGAACTTACTGGATATAACTTTACCCTGAAACCAGAATATCAAAACCTGGTTGTGAAGAAACTTGATGTGTGGGAAGGGTTTTTAAATTTTTTCTTTGATGATAAATAGGTTAGAATTGCATTGAGAAGAATTCATGATAGGTTTTTTTGGACTAAGATGTCGGGGTTAATCACAAAGGATGTTATTAGAGAAGTTACAGGTTTATGCTCCATCAAACCCATTCTTGTACTCAAATCAGTGAAAAATGAAGTGGTCATAGAATTAAATGGTGCTACATATGACAAGAGGTCCTTGACAGTGAATAACATAAGAAATATAGCTATGAAGTATGCAACTATAATGATAGGTTACATGCTATACTTTACAAACAAAGAGAAATTTATATTTTCCACTGCAATCAATGTTGCTTATGAAATTGTAGAAAAATGAGTTGACTATGATCTTTGTGAGTTGTTGAGACAACAACTAATGGACAATTTGGAGAATACCAAGGAAACAAAACATCCATTTAAGTATGGTACCTTGATTTTCTGTCTATTTTTCTACTTTTTGAGAGAACTAGGTACCCAGTAATATAGTGTGACATAGTTGAAAGGAATACCTGTTGCACATCATATTAGAGATTTTTTGAGAGGTATTGGTGATGTAGATGCACAAGATTAAGCTATTGAAGCTTTATTTGTAGTGTTTCAAAAGAGGATGCATTAAAGATAAATAATTTGTAAGAAAATGGTGGAAAAATACAAGGATGAAATCGTATTCATGATATCAACAAATGAATGGATCTTTCAAGAATTTAAACCAAGGATGGTGTGGATCCCAACAATGGGATATGAGATTACTAAACAAGAGATTATTGCCTCAGCTAATTTCATGCTTAGCAAGCCTAAGGAAACCATAGAAAGAAGATATTGTACCTATGAAGAAAAATAAATGGAGGTGCATATCGAGCTGAAGAAACCAATAATTAAAAAGAAGGTTGAAAATATTATTGACTAGTTTGCAGGGGACATGGGCTTCACAAATGAGCAAGTGGAGCAAGCAAGAGAAAGTGGAGCAAGAAAGAGAAAGGTATGGAGCTCTAGAAATCTCATCAAGCACTAGAATATCTATTAGAACAACTACCAATCATCTTTCTATTCATAAGTCCTTTGGGACTAAGCTCCCTATAGGAGAAAAGAGAAAATAAATTGAATTTTCTTTGGTGAAGGAGAAGTCTCGTTCGATTGTCAAGAGTACAAAGCCTTAGAAGAATCCAAATACTTTGGTAAGACCACCTGCAACCCCTGCAAAGAAGAGAACAAAACAAAAATCAATAAGAGAAAAGGTTACAAGTGTAAATGTTGAACATGATGAAGAAGAAGAGGAGGAAGAAGGACCATAGTTGGTCTACAAAAGGAAAGGTGAAGCTTCACAAAGTGAAGCAAGTGTTAAGAGAAATAAATTTGATATCATTGATATAGAAAGTGAAGAAGAAATAGAGAAGGAAAAGAAATCTTTTGTAGTTCACATGCGAGAGAAGAAGAAACAAGCCACCAAGAAGGTGTCACCAGAAAAGTGAAAAAAAAACAAGTCAAAAGAAGAAAGATCTAGTAAGAACACACACTCCCATGAAGTTAGAAGCACTTTCCAATGGTATAGTACAAAATTAGATGTTAGTAGAAACTGTAGCCCTATATAAAGAAGTAAATGAGGTGGATAAGGCCACTATTGTAGAAGCTATCACTAAGTATATTGTTGTTCTTGAGTTTGACATGCAAAACGTAAAGAAAAAAATACCTATAGATTTATGGAATATTTTGATAGAAAGAAGGAAATAAGTTAGAGATGAAAAGGAGAACTTAAGAGACTATGGCATTGGAAAAGATAAGTTCTCCTCTCTCTGAGGAAAAAAAAGCTACTTTGGCTAGAGTGTTAAATAAAGAACTCAGGACTAAGCAAAGGGTGGCAAACCTTATGGGAAAAGATCAAAATTATCTCAAGAGTTTCGAAAAAGAGAAAGTTGAAAGGAAGAAGAGATAGCACAAAAGTTAGGAATGACCCTAGAGAGCGAAGTGGAAGTGAATGTGGAGACACTTAATTTGGAAGAAAATGTTGAAGGTGATATGTAGATGGATTATGCTCAACATGAGCATGAGGAAAATGAAAAAAATGCATGGGATAATAAACCTTTGGAAGTGGAAGAAATGATAGAGAAGAATGTTGAGGAAGTAGTGAATGGAGAAGACATTACAAAGGAGGATACTCCTCCAATATCTAAAGAAAATTTTGAGAATATGCAAGGAAAATCGGAGACTATTAATCCTGTCGATAACACAAACAAGACTACTAGAGAAGATAATGCAACTATGGATGGTGAAAATGAGAATGGTGATGCAAAGAACAAGGATGACCATGAAAATAAAAAGGAAGATGAGAAAAATTACAAAAAACCGTGATGACGTTAGGCTTTCTCTTAACTATATATCCATATAATTTTTTTAATGTTTTGTTATAGATTTTTTTTCATTCATCAAATTTTGAAACACGCTATATTTTTGTAAACTAGACTCCATTCTACACGTGATGAAAAAAATGATTTTCAATTAGTTTTCAAAAAAATTATGGAGGAGCATGCTCAAATTTTAGCTTTTTAGGATGTGTCCACTTTGAAAATTTATAAAATATTATATATTAATTAAAAAATTAGCTAAAAGAACTGAGATAAACTAAATGGTGTTAGCTAATTTCTCACCATTCAAATTTTTGAAATTCTATATTTTTTAAACTTTTTAGGGAGTCCACAACAAACGTTATGTTGTTTTTTTGATAAAAATAGGACCACTTTTGGTGGCCCCACTTTTTGAAACCCTTAATCTTCATTATTTTTTTTAAAAAAATAGTAGCTTAGAAACTAGACTCAAAGCACTACAACTCTTGTTCTAGTTGCATCTTAAAATTTTGAGCGTAGCTATCTTCATTTTCTCGTGAACATTAAACTTTGCTGATTTTATAAAAATAGTGGCACCTTAAGAGCCATTTTTGTGTCACAACTTGGTGCACTTACCTGAAATTTTTTTAATGTTTTTCAAATTTTCAAATTTTTTAACATGATGTGATAACTTCAACTTGGATGATCTTATCAACATTAATGTAGTGTTGAATTTAAGTCATAATTCATTAAAAAAAATATTTTCATTTACAAATTATATGAAGCTCCTTCACTCAAGAATATTCCCTAGATTCCTTTTAACCATCGTCAAGACAATAAGAATATTTAAATAGAACAATAAATAAAATATACTATTTATGTAAATTATTCGTTGTATTTTTATTAACTTATAGAAGAATTATATTGTTATTGAATGGATTTTCGTAAGTTTTTAGGGTTATGGCCTTATGAGTAAGCCTCATAGAATTAAAACCATAGTGAATAGAAAAAGGAAAAACCAAATATCTAGTGTACCTTTGATACAATAGGATGGAAAACAATTTTTGAATTATTTCAAGGTTTTGGTGTTCAATTAGCACTAGATTCCATGATGGGATGTGGGGAGGATAAAATTATGATGAAGTACATTAAAATTTATTTTCATATGGAGTTACTTGTAATAGGTACAAGCTTGCCTCTAATAGGGGAATGCAATTTTCCAATTGGTAGAACAAATTTAGAAAGGATTCAAAAATATTTTATTAAGCTAGGAGAATGAGCCCATATAGTTCCTAGTCAAGGCATCCTTTACCAGAGCGATAGTAAAAAGTGGTTTATTCTTAATGCAACATGTGGCATGTGAAGGAAGGTAGACATAAATCTATACTTCTTATTTTAATTTATGCTACACTTGAGAGATCAAAAAATAATTTATGTTATATTTTTTTGTTCAAATCATTAAGAAAGTTGTGTATAGATGTATAAAATAGGAAAACTAATTACCTAGCTCATTAAATGTTAAGTAAGTTGGCGTAAATAGAGGAATTAAAATAAAGAAACCTTAATTAACTTTGGAAGAATTCCTTGAAGCGCCTATCATAGAAGATGTTACAAAGGGAATATTGTTGCAAAAAAAGAGGAAGCTAACCTTGGCCATGATGTAGGTATGGAAGTGGATAATATGCCTCCTACAAGTATTCCTCCTAGACTAATTTTTATAGGAGCTTTTGAATATAAGAATGATTCATTACTAAAAACCCCTCCTCCATGAAAAATATAAGGTCATATGCAATAATTTAATAATTAGCATAGAGCATTAAGATAAATAGAAAAACATGTATAGCTATTAATCTTATGATAAAAAAATATGAAGTAGAAATTTTGATAGAAGAGGAGTCTTTGGTATCCATGGATACTTCAAATAGATATGCCTCTATAAAATATGTCTATATAAAATAGGTAAAATAAAATGTGAATTTGTATTGTTGAATAAATCAAAGAGGATATGACTAAGCAAGGGCTAGAGAATTTTTGATAGGTTTGATGGATTTAGAGAATGCTTGTGAGTTGATCAAGAAAGAAGAGTAGATAAATGTGTTAAAAAGAAATTGTATAGAATTAGAAGGTAATATAATGCATCGAAATAGAAAGAAAAATACAAATGTTGTAAAGTCCAACATGAAAGATATTTGGATAAAGTAAACATGTTTTTTTTATTATAGATAGCAAGATCAAAAGGATAAATCTTAGTAATTCAAAAAGGAGAAATAAGTTCATGTGAATTTGAAAAAGGAAAACTAATACTCAAAATGGAGAGTTCAAACTATTTGGATAATTGTCACCTAAATTCTATAATGTAGGTTCCTCCACAAGTGTGTATCATTATGTCTACAGAAACATTTTACAATATACAAGTACAAATAATGATTGAAGGATCATTAAAAACTTATAAATTTTACAATCTATAAAATTTCCTTGGGAATTGAGGTCAATAAGAGTAACAATATGCTATGTTTTAGTGTGAATGAGGATATTTCCTAACTAGATACTAGTAAGGACCTATTCACATCATTAATAAGTTTACTTAGGAGTTAAGTTTCCCAGGTGGCATCCTAAAAACTAGTATTTAATGGGACCATATCTCATTAATAGGATTTTAGTTATTGAGGCATTTAATATTTCACTCATGTATTTATAATTATGCATTAGGAATTTAATGTTTGTAAGTAAGGTGGTTATCCAACTACCTCTCACCTTGCCTATATAAGCAAGGCTCTTACACATCTGTAAATAATCTCATGAGTTCTATCTCAATATATTCAAAATCATCATTTGATCAATCTGTCTTCTTACTTATGGTGCAACACTTTCTCATTCATATGTGGATGGTATTCTTCGTGGTTCATCGTTTGAAGTGTGGCCAACTTCATTTGGGTTATTGTTCATATTTCAAACATGGTATCAGAGCATAGGCCATAGAAGATTCATCTCATAACAGGAAGTCGAGCTGAGGAGACTATCACAGGCGGAAGGTTTTCATGAAGGGCTAGTTGTTCTCATCTGGGAGGCAATTAATTTTTGAGGAACTTTAGGTTAGATTTGACCCCACCATTGTGTTCAGAAGCTCTAAAAACCTAAGGAGCTCCTGCCCATTCATCAAAATTCAACTTCATCATCTAGAAGCCATCAGAGGTTTTTTGCAGCAATGTTGGAAGGGCATTGTACAAGTTGCAGGAAAATCCCCCCCCCTTGTTGCAGAAAAAAATCCACTCTTTGGTCGACATCATATAAAATACTTCATATTTTGAGGTAAATTTATTTTTTGGTGATTTAAAAAAAAAATCGGGTGACTATCTTAAATTTGACGGCCAAATGACTATCACAGAAGCCCCATCATGTCTTAATTAGGCAGTTGTCTTAAAATTGCCATAACTTTTGACTCAAGTATTGGATTTTGACAAACAAGATATCATTGGAAAGCTAGTTCTGAGAACTATCCAGTGGTGTAGGAATTTCTATCATATTTTATTCCTATAATATTTTATCACAGCTCGAAGTCACTACTTTCTTTTGGATTCCTAAGCTCGTATATTTTCACCAGTTTGTCAGATTTTGGAGATTCCAGCGACATTGTGAAGGTGATTTAAAGCTCTATAATTTTTTCCATCTAATTTTCTCAGATTCAATCATAGGTACATTCTATTGAGTTTTTGAAATTTGGGGCATTTCTTGATAACTTGGACATACTGCAATTTGGAGAAAGTATATTTGCATTGGGTGGATTCATTTTCAGTTGTGAATCATATTTGGAAGTTACTATTTGATATTGAAGGTCAATTTCTTTTTAATCTTGGAGATCATTCATAGTTTTTATAAGGTTTTCATTTTATCCTTCACTGATTATGTTGGGAAGGGGAAACTATAAACAATGAAGAGATTGCATCATAGAGCATCTCCAATCACTTCAGTCATTGCCACACTTGTATGGTTTTGTTCCCCCTCCTCATAAATGTATCCAAAAAATTTCTTCGAGTTGCAAAAGGTATGGTGTCTTAGAGGTTATTGCAATGCATGTTGATGATGATGTTTTGAAAGCTATTGATCAATGTGAATTTCCTCATACTCTTTGGAATAAGATTTGGGAGATATATGGAGATCTTGATACTCCACGATTCTCTGATGATCATGATTTAGAATATCATGTGCCTCTTCATTCTTTAGACAGGATACCCTATGATGATATTGCTATGCAGGAGCTTACAATTTTGGAATTCTTTTTCTCTTTAGATGAGGATGCCAAGGGTTCTACATATGCTTCTTCTCCATCAGAGACAGATCATGTACCTTCACCTTCAGTGATTCCTTGTCCAGAGTAATTGATTAAGGCTTCCATCATTCCTATTCAATATGATATATTCATTTTTCTAGACTTGGAATCATAGGATGGCTTTGTTCCAGGTATTGTAGAATTGGTTACTTCTATAGGTTTTGAGGACATTCTTGAGGAGATATCTCTCCTCTGTGCAGATTCTACTTTGGAGGGTTTTCTTGAGTTTCCACATTCCATTGTTTAGACATGTATTGGGGATCCTGATCGTGGTGAGACTACCTTGGAGACACTTTATTCCTCTTCATAAATTTCATATATTAAGCTTCTTCCCTCCCATTTCATTCTGGAGTTGGAGTTTCTTCAACATCTACCATTGGATTTGCTTCTTCCTAGTGGGATACATGTGGTTTGTTGTCACTGGACACTCTTTTGGCTTCAGACTTCTTTCAGTGGTTTTGAGGACACTTTATTTTGGGGATGCAATCTAGTCTCCATATATTCCTTCAATGGAGGGATCATTGTATTGCATTCTTTGAATCTTGTTTAGCATCAATTTCTGCATAGTCCTGGTTTGTCACCTTCTTCATTGATTATGAATGTACTTGGTTTGATTGTGGAATCTTCATCTACCTTGGGAAAGGAGACACATGAGAAGTTTTGAGAGACATCATCATCATACACATTCATCCTTCCTTCCTTCAATTCCTATCCAGAAAAGGAAGCATTCGCGCATTTGGGTGATCCCACAATACTGGTTTACAATTTTTGGCCAAACTGGACATTGAACTAATTTTTTCTAACTAAATCTTCACTTTTGGGCACCTATAGTGGCTAAACCATGAGTAATTTAAAGATGATGGAAACTAATGATTTGTGAAATTTTATCTGTAGATTCTAAATATATTTTTACAAAAAATTTGGAATCATATTGGACTTCTTTTTCCATCTACTTTGAAAACCATTTTTAAGGAGTGATGCTCATTGTATACAACATAAATTTTTTTTAATGAAGGGGGTAAGTGCACCAAGATGGTCCACTTTTGTGGCCAAAAAAGAAAAAAAATCCCAAAACGCGTTTGCGTTATAATGCGAACGCGTTTTGGGCTTTTAAAAGCAAAAAAAAAAAGCAAACTTAATCATTTCTCATTTCCTTTTTGCTATGTTTTAGCTCCGCCCGCGGCCAAAAACCCTGTTATACGTGCTCGCATTTTTGGAGAGGTCAAAATTCATCAAGAGCAATTGGATTTCTTCACAAACATGGCACCACGACGATGAAGAGATGCAAGAGGTAAGTATTGTTTGGTATTTGTTTTGAATTTGTTAGTTTTAAACTGATTTTGTTTGTTTTAGTTTAGAAATGATTTTTTTTTTTTTAATTTGTAGGAAATCCTCAACAAGAGGAGGAAAATCCTCAACCAAATCAGCCTCAACCACAAAATCAACCTCCCCCACCATTCTCTCAATACCCTCCTGGCACTCAAGAAAATTTGAGGAGTGAAATTGAAAACAATAGAAAAGAAGTTGAGGATCTTATTAGTAGGTTGAGTGATCAAAATTCTTCAACCACAGAAAGGATACATCTAGTAGATTCATTGAAGGATTTGTTAAAAAATGTGGATGCAATTACCCAACAAATATCTGGATGGCAAAATAGGAGGCAAACATCGAGGGCATACTATGCAGACAAATTATCATATAAACAAGTTAAAGATTTAAAGATTACTAAAGACGATTTGTGCTCTCTATTCACTGACCCTAGAAAAAATCAAAATATCTCCCTCAATGCAAAGAGGTTTCCTATCCATTGGTGCCACCACCAAGAGATTAGGAACCATTTTTATGACAGATGGTATATGGTCTTTGATTACCCACCGTGCAATAACTGTGAAGTCCCCCAATATTTTCTTAGGAAATTATACGTGAGTTTGTATTGAACCAAATCCCAATTATTTTGATATAAGGGAGTTTCAGGGGAGAGGTGGGGGTCAGCATAGATAGGCTCGGTGCACAACCGGATCCTACACGGCGGGGAGATGAACTCTCGCTAGGCCACCTTCATGAGCAGATTGTGATGCCTGCAGTTGCAAAGGAGAGTGCTGATGTAGAGACTTTGCAGGCGATCACATCCTTGACTCGGAGTGTCATCCACCACACTAGCCCCATTGTACAATGCAATCCAGGGGAGTCTTCAGGTGGTGGCCTTTGAGGCCATGTGTGTCGATCTTGCGGAGCCACTTGTTTGTATGACCCTACCGGCCCTCAGGAGGGTGCTACGCAGGATCCATATGCTTCTACGCAGCCTGATCCGTGTATGCATCTATGGGGATGGAGAGGGCGGCTGACATTCTGCATGATGCATATGGTATTGGCAAATGTAAAATTGAACATGTTCATTGAATTTAGTTTATTAAATTTTAATTGTCAAATGCAAGATTAACTAATTTAGTTTTATTATTTTAATAAAATTGTAGGGTCACGTTGTTGACCCCGGGTACACTATAATCTACTTATTTTTCCAGCACTATCAAGGTATGTAAAGTTAGTAAACAATTATAAATTTATTACATATGTTAATAGCATTGTTTTACGAATGGTATTTTAATATGTGATTTTGGATGTTGAACAGGGTGTTGTTGGAGGTTTCAAGGAAACACCTCTGAGTGCAAGTAGATTTGATCAAACTTTCACTGAGGTAATATAGAATAAATAGAACTTAAAGTTAATGAATTCTAAGTTTAATCTAAATTTGTGTATATATAGTCATAAGAGTATATGGGTTCACTAGGTTATTATTTGAAATCTTTTAAGAATGGTCCTACCATGATTGTTTGTCTTAGAATTCCTACACTAGCAATCTATATATAATAAAAATTTAACATGGAACTAACAAAGGTAGAGCTACATTCTACTCCATCCTATATAATTTTTTGTGATGTCAACGTAACCAAGAATAAGACGATGGATGTCCTACATTCAATGTCAATGTAACCAAAAATAAAATTTCTATCCTCGACCCTATCTATCAGCCAAGACTCCTTCAATATCTCCTAGATGCTTGGAGATGCTTAAGACTAGGTCAAAATACCCTATATTCTCTTCATTTGTTGCATAGCTCGTCAAGTTTCCCTATATGTTCTCTAACTAATCATGATTGCATGGAAAGAAGTTATAAGTACTCATTAAACTCTCAACTATTGGAGCCTCCTCAAACTTTCCCATAGGACGTGGAAAATGCTTAGAAATGATTAAATTCTAATAGGGTGTGGGAGATCTTTTTAGGAAAACTTGTTGGCACTAATTTGATCCATTGAATTCTTCTTCATTCTTATATATTCCTCAAATATACCTTTGCAATACCCCTATCATACCTAAATCTACTACATTCATGTCCTTGTTAGCTAGCATGTAGAGTGATATAAAATTATGGTCCATGAATTTTTGTCTTCTTTTTTCATTTTTCTATACAGTCCTCTTTTATCTCACTACTAAGTCCTCACATAAAAAGAAAAGAAAAACATTACTTCTTTTTCTCATCTAAGGCCCCTAAGGTTTTAAACCCCTTAGATGCAAGGATTCAAAGCACATCAACCATGTGGTACAAATGACTAAATCCCAAAGACAATTTGTAGCAATGAAAGAGTTTGGAAAGGTAGAGAGAGCTACACTGGTGACTCAAGAGAAACTTCGGCTTTCAAAAACAAAGCCAATTAGGCTAGCAGACATGTGGATCAGGGCAACATTTGGTGGAAGAGGAAGAAAGATGACTAGAACTCTGGAGGCCCACCATACTGGATTTTGATATTCAACCATGAGAGCAAAAGAGAGAGCTGATATCATGTATCAAACATTAAGCATGCATTCTTCTAGCCAATGGATAAGGAGATGATTACTTTTCTTCATTTTCATTTGCATAACCATATCACAGCGTGGGAACCATGAAGACCAAGGATGTCGGTTTTATGTGGAAGTGTGGATGTGGTCCAAACTTTAGGAGGGGCAAGAAGGTCAATGTATGATCTTGATGAATGATAGAAGGGGTTGGTCAAACAAACCCGAGGGGCACCCTGGTCATGGTAGGAACCTATAGGTTAGATTGGTGAAATAGCACCAAGGAGGTCTTACAAGGAAAGGCCTAGAAGCGGGGTACATACAAGGGAAAGGCTCTTTTGCACACTGCTCCTCTTCCTCTGTTGAACCTCATGGGGTCCTCTACCCCGGAGTTATATCCACTCTTGTAGATGTTTCACCTCCATGCTCTATGAGTTTGACTCTCGCCAGTTTCTTTGGTCATTGCCTCTGTAGTGGCCACCATGTCTTTGCGTCCTCTTTGATCTCTTTGATCTATGCCTTTGCCTCTGCCTTTAGAAGTCTAATCTTGCTTCCTCTTACTCTCTTCAATCTTTAATGCCAATTGATAACATTGGTGCATTGTTTTGGGGCTTAAGAGAACCATTTCCTCTTGAATGTTCCACTTCAAACCATTGAGATACCTTGCCACCTTGATACTTTCATCCTCTGTGACATTGGACCTCATGCAAAGTCTTTGAAACTCCTCAGTATAAGAACTCATCTCCTGATCTCTTTTCCTCAAACTCTATCTCCTCTTATGCAACTAAATTTCATAGTCTTCAGGTAGGTATACTTCTTTCACCTTGGCAACCATTCCCTTCCAAGTAGAGATAGGTTGCTTGCCTTCCTTCTCCCTCTCTATCTAAATGAATTTCCACCAAGTTAAGGTAGAACCTCTTAGTCTTGATTTAGCCACCTTTACCTTTTTGTGCTTGATGACTCCATCACACTCAAAATGGTTTCCATTCCTCTGTCAATCCGCCAACTAGAAATCGGCCTCCATCTTTCCACTAAACAATGGTGCTCCTTCAGGTGCTTGCACTCCAAGGCCTTCAGTAGCTTTCAGAGGATCCTCCTTCAATGTAAAGTTAGGACCGAGTTCTGTCATCATGCAGCCTCTTCTTCTTTTGCTGTTCTTCCATCAAACCGCGCAACATTAGGTTAGCGCTTAGCGAGAGTTGGTCTAACTTTTCTCTCAATACCCTATTGTCTTACGTCTATTTCTTCAACCCTCTTGGCCAACTTCGGCATTTTGTCACCATGATGCTACCAGAACCACTAAAGAATACTTTCTTTTGTGCCACAAGATCAATCCCAAATCTTTTTCTTGCTCTGATACCAATCTGATAGGGATAGGGGTTGGAGGAATCAATCATTGATTCCTACTCTAGGCCTTTCCTTGTAAGACCTCCTTGGTTCTTTGCTTCACCAATATAACCTATAGGTCCCTACTCATGACTAGGTTCCCCTGGTTTGTCTGACCAACCCCTCTTCTATCAAACTCCAACCACCAAGTCCACCTTGGTTCATTGCCATAACTCTTCCTTAGCCTTTACACTATACTAAAGACCAATCTTCCTCAACACTCCATCAACTCTTGCAGGGGTAGTGATAAGTCTTAAAAGGCTTCAAACTATCCTCCAAAGGTGTTTGAATAACCTCCAAGACTTCAACTTCCCATTGCTCTCACCAATCAGCACTTTAGCTAGGGTTTGAGCTAGTAGCCCTTGAGCCCCTATTAGGTCTCCTTCACCTACAAAACAGGTTAGAACTCACAAATCTCAAAGGACTTCCCACTCTTTTTCCAAGGTTCTTCGTTCACATGGACAACACTCAAAGATTCTTGAGGTCTTAGCCTTCCACTGTCCGTACAAAGCTCAAACATGAAATGGAGCAAAAACTAGGGTTTTAAGCCTTCCCTTGATAGTTAGCAAACTTCCAATTTGTTTACACACCAAATGGAGAGATGGAGCCTCCTCCTTCATGTAGTAACAAGGTAACACATGATGTTCACTATCCATTTCCTTTAGATGCAAGGATTCAAAGCACATCAACCATGTGGCTTAATTTATATCATAAGTTGTACCATGATGTTCACTATACATTCCTCTACTCTTTCGACTGTCAAATGTGCCACTGCCTTGTCATTGATCACCATCATATTCTCCTTTTCATGATTATTTTCTCTATCATCTTTGGTATAAACACTTGACTATTATATTGAACTCAATTGAGGAATCTTAAAAATCATAATGATAGGCCAAAGAAAGAATATTCAGTCTTTTCATGGTAAAAGGAGACCTCAATTTAATCACTGTCATCCTCAAAAGGTTAATTCCATTATCAAACATTTATTGCATATCTTAAACTATGACAAGCATTTAATAAGGGTTTTGAAGAATAGGCCCTTGACAAGTTAGCTCCATCATTTTTTATTGTTGCTATATCTTTATTTGGCTCTTACTCCATTCCTTGCAACAGTGATACTTGGATTTTTCATACTTAACTCAGTTGGCTACTATCAAAGCTCCTTTTGACTAGATCATCTCTTCTTCTCATATTGGTTGTCATATTTTACATTGTGTTTTGACGCTTTTTCACTTCAAATTTGTCCTAAAGGGTCTTTTTTTTTTCAATGTGATTGTTCCAGGTTATTGCTTTTTAAAAAATTGATAATCATATTGTTGGTTACATTGCATTACACATCATTCAAGCTCAAAGCATTACTTCAAATTCGATAACTATTTTGTGATTGAATAATTTGTTTTTTTATTTTTAGATGTTGGTGAGAGAAACACATGCGTGAACAAGGGGCAATGGATATCGGTGTTTCCTGCGTAATACAATCCTCGATGAAACAAATTAGAGGTATATGAGGCAGAATTACTAAATTTCAATTTACATTCATTGTTATAGATGAACTAGTTCTAAAGTGAAAAAATCAAAAACCATTATTGATCCGTAGTTTACTTCCTATTGAGATGGTTTATACAGGGCTTGAGCACACCTGAGCATCAACGTGCAAATATTTCCATCGAGGAGAGTGATCGTCAGATGGCTGTAAGTGATTAAATTTTGTTAAATATATTAATTTTTATAATATAATTTCTATATATTAATGTCTTTACTTCTTATTGTAATAGTTGAAACTTGACTAGGAGCTAAACACTAGGAGGAGCAGTAGGAGCACTCCTCAACAGAAATGGGTGACAGATTTATCGCCATCGGGTCAGCCAAGAAAGGGAAAGAAAATTGTATTTCAACCAGAGCATGGAGAGAAATGATTTTTGAATGTAGAGCCGTTTGTTGTATGCCTACATGGAATTTTTCTACATATTTTGTATTCGATATGTTTGACATTGTATGCCTATATGGCATTCTCATAAGCCTATATGGCTTTTTTGTAACTATATTTTATACTTATATTGACATATATTGATGTACATGCATACATGGCTATTTGATTAATACAAATCTTTTTTTATTGATGGTGTCCATATTTGCATTATAAATTCATGGTTCAATAGATATGAGTTACATGTATTCAAGTGTATACTTTACAACTTACGCACATATACTTTTTGACTTATGTTGGAACATAGAAAAGTGTGAAAATTTGTGTTTGGAAGTCAAACGTAAGCCAATTTTGCAATTCTCAGTTCTTGCATACTCGATCTTATGGACTTATTCCTTCCTAGCACATATTGTGAATATTTCTCATTTGGTGCAAAAGACAAATTCCTCATTTTTGAACCACTATTTTCTTGTTTTCCTTCCACACAGAAAAATGTTCACACTTTTCAGATTGATCAATGATCAATAATGGCTGATTGTAAACACTTGACATTTTTATGTTTTGAACTTTAATTTATAATTTTGTAGTTTATATTCATAGCGTTGATTACATTGCATTGCACATCTTTCAAACTCAAAGCATTGATTCACATTGTATAACTAATAACTAGATGCTAATAGATGACAAAATTTCAATTACAATATAGTTTTTACAAAGTCAACCTAGCGGTTAATACGAATTACTTCACATTACATAACTAATAACTAAGGCGGTACCAATTGCATTTGCTTGTCATGGCATTCTATGAGACCACATTTCTTTGAGGGCATTTTTCAAGCGGTTCGCGCCAATACTACCACATTTTGATACATGTCTACCAAAGTATTTTGTCAAATAGTTCAAGTGTTGCCTTGTTGCTATGGCTGAAAGCCTAAAAGAAGTGCTTTCGTACAAGCTATGCATGCTTGGAAAGAATCTATCAAAAGCATAATAGTAAGCAATATCATAGACAAGGTAGTGAACTCTTTGAAAAAATGCCTCAAAGAAATGAGGTCTCATGACCTAATGGAATGCTATGACAATCAAAAATATTTGATTGTCATGGCATTCCATCACGATGAGACCTCATTTCTTTGAGGCATTTTTTGAAAGAGTTCACTGCCTTGTCTATGCTAACACATTTTTCATACATGTCTATCAAAGCATTTTATCAAACGGTTCATTGCCTTGCTGCTA
>VDFB02168118.1:79923143-79934326 GCA_007258455.2 Sequoia sempervirens
CTACATCATCCATAGCTTATCCTTAAGCACTTGGCATATTTTAAATTAAGATTTAAATTTAATTGATGAATCTAGCTTAATTAATTAATTGATCTAGAAAAATATTAGCCAAAATCCTAATCACAAATTATTCATCATCACTATCTCACCATGGCATTCAAAAAAAAATTTGAGACACCATTCCTCCTCTTAGTCTCAATGATTTTTAGTCATAATGATGCTACAAAGAGGGGCAAACTATAGACACATAAATTTTACCTATCACTCTTAACACCATATCAACATTCACCACCATACAAACATTAGCCTAGTTAAATCCTATCCATACGAACATTCTTCTTATTAATTAATTAAAAGTAATTTTATTATTTAAATAATCTAGTCCATCACTAATTAATTAAATAACAAAATTATTTAACTAATCTAATTCACTACTATATAATTAAATAATCATATTATTTATTTTAGTTCATGCATAACTAATTAAATATCTAATTTATATCTCACACCTAATTAAAGAAGTATTATTTAATTAGTTTAACTTTCCACCTCATATTATTAATTGATTAAATAACTTATTATTTAATTAATTATTTTTTCTCTACCATCCCCAAAAAATGATTGAACTAAATATTTTCCCCTCCTATTTTTTATTGTAACTAATTATTTAGGACTATTTCTATTTTTAACTAATATAATCTCCTCCCTTCATCTTGAACAAACTAAATACTAGAGAAATTAAGTGTTTGAGATAAAATAGTGACAACAATTTTGTCTAGTGATATAATAATGTCCTAAGTGAAATTTTACGTGTAACACTTATTTACATATTAATGTATTAAATAAAGAAAAGAATGATGTTGCTAAAGAATATCATTGAACTTCTTATGTAAAAATTGAAGTTCAAACCTTAACCACATCTCAAAATTAATTTTAAAAAATTACTGTAAAATTAAATGTTGATTGAGGTTAAAAATTTAATAACTTTAAACATACAAGTAAACTGTGAGTGAAGTATAGGTCGAGTCTAGAAAGTGCTCAACATCCACTACAATATTCTTTAGAGATTAGATTGTATGTGAGACATTCCCTCCACTCACATTCAACAACACAAGTAACACATTTTCAAAATCCATTGGATTTTCTCCATTGGAATAATGGATATACACCATGTTAATTTCTAGATTTCAAAATATTTATCTATTATGGAAAGAAGCATCAGACAAACGATAGGGAAAGGAAATATCTTATGACAGAGGATGGATAACACTTCTGTAGAGGTTGTGAATGTAACATCCCTTTTACCAATCTCTCTCTTGAAACAGGATTTGTTAGCCATGAAGAAGATCTTCTCCTTCCCTCAATATAACACATAATATGAGATTATCTATCATGAGAGAAAACGTGTGTTTTTTTGGATGCTAAGAGTCTTTAAACACACATACAAGGAGAACAAAGTTATGGGCTTTGGCATAACATTCCTGCCCATTTAAAGCGCAGACATATTGTGGGAGCTCTCTACTTTTGCTTTGTATTTATACCAACGAGCGCATGCTATGAAATAGGCAAAATTCAGCACCCCAATTACACAAAGAAAGGTGTAAAAGTGATCGAGATGACTCTGGTTCAGATTATTAGTAAGCCAATCACTGTTTTTATGAACGATAGCCAACAACAAACTGCTCAAATAAAACCCCACTGCACTACTTGCACCGACTAAACCAGCAGCGGTGCTTCGTGCAGTTTCTGGAAACTCAGAGTAAAAGAAATCAATCCTCCCAACGCTCTGAATCGAGTCTGCCATCCCCAGTATTACATGCTGAGGAACGAGCCAAAACGCCGACAATGGGACTGTGCTAATGCCACCCATCGATCTGTTGGCATTCACTGCTATCAGACGTTTTCTTTCCACTAGAGCTGCCACTCCCATTCCCACTATGCTGATAGCCATGCCCATTGCTATTCTCCTCAGCTTTGTTATTCTTATTTCCCTCGCAGCAGCCCAGGGAACCACCACTTTTTCATAGAAACATAACGTTATTGCGCCTGACAAGAGACCGAAGACAAAGAAAGAAGCAGCAGGTACGTTGAAATGAGGGCCCAGATGCCTGTCCATTGTCAGCGACTGCAACACTGCAAATAATCCGTGCTGGATACTCATAATGGCAGGGATGACTGCACAGCTCAATATTGGCAACGTTTTTATCATGCACTTGAGCTCTTCCACTTGTTGAACTGTGCACAGCCTCCATGGGCTCAGGTTTGTATGTCCGTCTGGAGAAATATCTGATGATGCTTTTATGGCAGCCTTGTTCAGAAACCTGTTAACAGTTTTCATTTGTTTTCCGTCATCAACAAACTAAAATTTTCAGAGTTAAAAGGTTTTTCCTTCAAGGAGGTTTTTTTTGGAAACCATCCACCTCAAGAAGTTAAAACAACTATGAAATCAATAAAATATTTAGGAAAATTCACCGTCAGCAATTCACTGTGACGGAAAATTCACCAAGCAAAAATTCAACCGCCAAGTAAAATTCACCGTCAGAATTGCTGGCAGTGAATTTTGACGGTGAATTTTGATGGTGAATTTTCCGTCGGTGAATTTTCTAGTGGCAGTGAATTGCTGACGGTGAATTTGCCATATGCCATTAAACTGAGATAAAAGAAAATTATCAGATCAGATCAGATCATTTTGAAGGAACCAAAGAAATTGTATAAATTTATATATGCACACACTCAATAATTTACTTAAACATCCAATTAACTCAATCAATATCAATTTTATATACATATATAGTCGCATCAATAGTCGCATCAGTATCACAAATCAATTTAAAAAATTTGCATGACGCATTACAGATTATAAAAGATTAAACCGATTTCTACAATCTTATATATATTCTATTAATAAACCTACAAAAACTCTTAATAAATCTATTAAAGTATAGATATTTACAGTAGAGACGATATAACAAATAATACAAATAATTTGCAAAAAAAATTTATATATAGCCAACTAAATATTTGGTAAACTGTTTTTTATGGTTTTCTTTTTCTTTAAATTATATAAAAAAAAAAAAAAGTGAGATTAGAATCCTCACCTAAATATCCCTTCTATTGAAAAGAGTTCAAAGTATTCCTGTTTAAGTTAATCTGAGACTACTGTCCCCTACTGAACATTGGTTTTACAGGAAATACCTGAGCTGCTGTGTAAGGGGAAGCCCGGATTCAACTTTTACTCCATAGTACAAATCCTCTGCATTGGAAGGCAATTTCAAATGCCTTTTTCTAAGGCACGCCACTAAAACTTGCACAAGCCTTGTGAAGGGGCTGCCCTGTGGACGCACACGATTGTACAACCTCGTCCCTGAGAAGAACAATATCAAAGCTATTCCCGCCAGGACAACACAAATTCCAAATCCCAACGCCCAGCTCACGTTGGATTGAATATACACAATTACAGTGGCTGCTATCATGATTGACACATAGAGCACAAAATAATACCAGTTGAAGAAACTCTGAAGCTGTTGTCCTCCACCCTTTGCAAACTGATCTGCTCCAAAAGCTCCCGAATTGTAGCTTGCTCCTCCAGCGCCTACAATTAATAATGCAAAGTAAACATACAGAACAGCAAGCTGTCCTGTGGTGGGGCCATGGCAACTTCCTGCAGCTCTTAAATTCGGGCTACATGGAGGTGGCCTTAAGCGGTCTATAATAGACGTCAGCATTAGAAGAATCATTGCCTGAAACAAAAACATACACAGAAAAAAGCCTAAATTGACCACTCATACCCATGGTGCAACTTTAAGGAAAATATACTCCATGCAAGGTAAGGAAGCACGTACAATGAACGTTATAACTGAACCTATGGAGATTGCCCAAAACCGACCCAGATATGCATCTGCAAGAAATGATCCTATTAATGGAGACAGCTCGCCTCCTCCACTAGATATGTTGAGGATATGAGTGGCTTCAATGATGTTTATGTTGAACTCTGTGGTCATGTAAACAATCGTGTTTGCAAGCAAACCTGTGATTGCTATTCCAGTGCAGAGCTCATTTCCTGCTTACAAAACGTTTCCAATCAATACAACAAGCATAAACGTTTAAGGAAAGATCTTAAAATTCCAAACAATGAACATCTTTGTAATTTCAGCTGTTTTAAAGGGTTTCTATCATTTTTTATAACTATAAAAAGACTAAACAACCGATAATGAAAGGAAAAGTCTTCCATCCTCCACGCTCCTCCTCAACTACGTAATTAACAGTTGGGTTCTTCTCCAAATCCTCCTCTGCTTTTTCAACTGCTAACAGAGTAGTTTCAGGTTGAGAGGAGTAAAGCGGAACTTCCATCTCAACTGTATGATCTGGCACCATGATAAACAAAATATGAATGCTACTGAGTCTTTTGTTGCAGGGATTCTTGATATTTAATTCTGGGGTGCATGAGTAAAGACAAATTATAAAAGGAACGAAAGGACCAAGGTGGCTGGCACTGCTGATTTTGGGCAACGTCCAAATGATTTTTTATCTCGAAAACAAAATACCGTACAGATATTTATGGACACAAATTAGTCCAGTATTGGGTGCTTGAATTTTAATTACCTCCATTAATTTTCAATTAATTAGTCCCTTGAATATAAGCAATGCTGACGTGAAATTCCTATCATCTTAGCGTCTCTACAAACAAACAAAAAATTGAACTCGACGTGTCCAACCATCAAAAGCGTAATGGAAAACTGTAACTTAATGGTGAGCTTGCACACCAAGCTCTTATGAATGAAATTGCGCCTTACACGTTTAGAATTTTAGCTAGTAAAATATCATTAAATACATATGTAATTATTAAAAAAGAGTTGGGAAATCATAAACTTAAAAGTTATTTTAAATAATTAATTGTAAATGAAACGTTTAGTGGTTTTGTTTATATATATTTTTTGTTTTAGTTCTTATCTTAGATGAATTTTAGGGGTACAATTTTTTTAATCCATTTTTTTTATAATATATCTGAAATCATTTTTCAATTGATAATTTAGAAATTTATTCATCAAAAAAATAAATGTAAGTGAAAGGTGTACTTAGATTTTGAATTGAAGGTGGAATATGGACATTGGAAGCTTATCTAGTTAATTTGTCACTATTGTCACTAGGATTGCACCCTAGCCAAGTGCGATACTTAGCTATCTTGCAATCGTAGTGACAATAGTTTTTGGCATGCCTAGTGGGGGCTTGAAATTAGTTTCAGTATAGGATTTACTCTCTCCACTGTTGTTCTGGTATATGTAGTAGTGCTTCTAACCTTTTGAGGTGAAAAACAAATATCTGACAATTCTATACTTTGATTTTGGAGCAGATCTAGTGCAAAGAAGCACATGAGAAGACTGCAAACAAGAGGAGGTCCAACTCCTTTCAAGAGTATTTGCAACTATCACCACCTAGAAGAAAAGGGAGAGCAATAGATCATGGGACCAGTTGGGGAATCTTTATATAAATAATTTGAAGACAAATCAGATCATTTGTCCTTGATGGAGTAGCTAACTACTATCAAGAGAGCTCCACAAGAGTACATGCCAGATTTCAACTTCTAGCTCTAGAAGACTTGGGATAGAATCCCACAAACAATAAGGCCTTCAACTGAACATGCATTCTTATACTTTATTAAAGCTTTTAATACTGATATATCAGTAGTGATTCGATCTATGGGTGGGACTACACTACCGAATGCATTTGATATGGTCATTAGGGAAAAAAACAACCTTACTAAGGTTGGTAAAATAGATCCAAGGCCTCGAATGCCTATTTTTTCCAAAGATGGAACCACCTATGCCTAATCTTCACTATATTTCCATTTGGATAGGCTTCTTGTTGGCCTAGTAGATTTTCTAAAGTAGTGGAAGGTTACCACTTGAGGCCAATCCATTAGACACATTTTTCCTTCATGTCCTTTTTATTTTGTCTTACCCCTATAATAGATAGCTATAAAATTGAATAACCTAAGGGATCTTTTTCTTTCAAATATTTGTGGGAGATAATCCTAACAATACTTACAATAATGTTTTTGATTCAGATAAAAACAGGTTTTGAAGGGACCTAAAACCCTTTACAATAAAAAACAAGGCTACAGAAAGGACAGCCTGTAGCCAGCCAAAAACCAGCCCCCAAACAAGACCTGTCAGGATTTACATTTAGAACTACTCTTGTGGGAACAGAGAGTCATGTCAAAAGAAGGCCTAGAGGATTTTTTCTTACCCTTAACAGTAATCCAACATTGTTCCACATGCGCTGCCTTATCATGCCAGGCCAGCCCACAATTTTCTTGAAGATGAAAGCCAACAGCCTTCGTCTTGGAGTTTTCATCACTATTCCTTCATGCAGGCATGGCCTTAACTAAAGAGCCACCAGAACTGGCTGCCATGACGCTAGCACCAGAAATGGTAGCCTGAGATCCAATCCCATGCTCAATAGGGGAAGCCTCAGTAGCCCCACCAATTGGGACATCCGGATGGGATGCCTTAAGACCCTGAGAATCTAAAACAACAACCTCAGAAAAATTCCTATGTTGATCAGATTTCTTCTCAACCGTGTAATGTTGTTGAGAAGCTCCTTTCCACCATGTAGTCGTCATAGCTTTTCTCTCGAATCCGCATTGTGCCACAACATGACCTATTTTAAAACATATTCTACATCGGAAGGGAATCCCTTCATAGTCCAAAGCTTGGATCCAAGAACCGTTAGAGGACTTAAGTAAAAACCTCAGCAGGCAACCCTTTTGAGACATCTATTTCAACTAGTATGCGGGAAAAGGTAGAATGAAAAATGTCAGAAGATTCATCATCCACCAACAAAAATTCACCAAGGGCATCACCCACTTCCTCTAGAAGGGGGTCAGTCCAAAGGTGGAGGGGAAGATTAGGCAAACACACCCAAATCGGGATCTTGTTGAAAGTTTCAGAAGTAGGGTTGAAATCCGAATGCCAAGGCTTAATCATCAACAAATATTTGTCCTCCCAGCTAAAAAAATTGTCACATAAAACTATATTTTTGTCCTAAGCATTGTCAAACCTAGCTACAAAAAACCCCTTAGTCATGGGGAAAATATGAACCTTACTAGAAATTAGAGGCTCCCATTCACTGGAGATCCACAAATGCAACTGAGGGAGGCTGGGCTAGAAATCCCCTAAACCTACAAATCACCCCACGAGCAGAGAACTCAAAAAAATTGTCATCTATTTCCTCTATTGTCTCATCCTTCAGCTTCACTGAGATGGCATTGGCAACTGGGATAAACCTGCCAATCCGTAGCCTCCCATGTCAGAACGCAGCTAGCCCCTTTACATTCACCACAGGGTCGTTACCCTTAGCCTGCCCCCCGCCAAAACCTACGCAAGGGACGCCATTCTCCTTCGTCGCACAGGGGATTCTATTCATTGTGGGCTTAGACAACACAAGAAAAGAGCCTCCACCACCTAGACCACCACCATCGCCATTAACACTCGCTCCTGTTGGCTGGAATGCGATAGGGTTTCCTTCGCTTTGGGACATTTAAATCAATAATGTTTACTTAAAGGAGTTTTATGTAATATTCCTTCGGCCACCTCAATCACTTTATCCTTAGTTTATTGTCATCTTCATGGTTTGTTTGTTAGTTATAAATCTATATAGATTATGCCACAATTAAATCAATGAATACTACTACCATTTAATCATAACTTTTTCTTCTCTTTCTATATGTTTTCATACTTGTTTGTCTCCAATCCTCTTTCTACTTCTTCCTTAGACAAAAGAGAAAAATGAAATCTAATTTTAACATCTCCTAAATATAGATTAAGGTTCCATTATTTATCATCAACTAAAATAAAATAATTTAAATATAACTCACATAGTGTTGGAAATATGAACAATAACCCAAATGAAGCTGGCCACACTTCAAAGGATCAACCATGAAGAATACCATCTACATGAATGAGAAAGTGTTGCACCATGAGCAAGAAGACAAATTGATCAAATGATGATCTTGAATATACTGAGATAGAAATCATGAGATGATTTACAAATGTACAAGAGCCTTGCTTATATAGGCAAGCTGAGAGGTAGTTGGATAACCACCTTAGTTACAAACATTAAATTTCTAATGCATAATTATATTTATGCATGAGTGAAATATTAAATGCCTAGATAACTAAAAGCCTATTAATGAGATATGGTCCCATTAAATACTAGTTTCTAGGATGCCACCTATGAAACTTAATCCTAAGTAAACTTATTAATGATGTGAATAGGTCCTCACTAATATCTAGTTAGGAAATATCCCCATTCACACTAACACCCCCCGATAAGGGAAACTTGGGAGTGTAGTTATTATGCAAATGATGCAATGATGATGGGTCCCAATTACTAGGCTATGTTAGGTACCCATGTACAAATACAAATGAAATCTCTCACAAACGGACAAAAGGAGAAAACCCAGTGGGACAAAACTCCTTCCCAAAAAAGATATATAATGCAAAATCTAATGCTAATCATGTACAAGTAATGGAAGTGATGTATGAAGGTCTCAACATAAATTCCCCCAAGAGCTACATCCATCACAAGAATACAATAATCAATAGCCCCCCCATAAGAGGGAAATACAGAGATTATATAGCCCCCCCCACAATATGTAATCACCTGCAAAAGTGGTAAGTGCCCGAAGAAAAAACATGATCCAATGCTGACAAACAATTTGTCTCCCTTTTGGAAGAAACAAAACCAAGTACAAATGGATAAACCGACTAAACTAGTTTACAATTCTAGTGAGGAAGGAAAATTGCAAAAATGCTCCTATTTATTTTTTGTTTGATTTTTAGGGGTTCGCACGAACTAGGTTGTTCGAATGGACCCAAAAGGGGTTTGAATGGCCCCTGGTTCGAGCGAACCATATTAAATGCACTCACTTTTTTTTCATTTTTTATTAATGAAGAAAATGGAAAAATGACTACAAGAGGAGGTTCACTCAAACCTGGGTTCATTCAAACCCCACTTTTCCCCCCTTCTCCCCCCTTCTCCCTGTCTGGCACCAAATTTCTCTAGAATATTTCCCTTCGAAGCTCGAGTTGAGGATGAAAATGGAGGAGACTTCACAGAACCAACTAAATGATGGTATTCCTAAGAACAAGCTATCCATCGAATATAATTTTAAAATGTTTTGGTTTTATTATGTATTTGTTTTTCTAGTTTGATTAAACATAGGTTTTTCACCGAAAATCAAGCTCTTTGTTCTGCAAATGTGGAAAAATAGAAAATCATCAAAATAAAATTCAAAAAAATACGTTTAGGCTAGGTATTGATATCGTTGATCTAGTAAAAAAAAAATTGAATTTCGATACATATACAAAAAGTTATGTTGTATATGGTCGGCCTATGTCTGATTTGTAATTGGTTTGACTTCGAAACTTGATTAAGGAAAAAATATTCAATAAAATACTATGAAACCAACTGAGTTGGTTAGATATCGTAGTTACAAATCTAAATTCAAAAAAAATATAATTTTATCCTTGGGTAAGTGCACCAAGATGGTTCCCAAAAAAGGGGCTTAAGTGGCCACTTTTTTTCTGAAATCAGGAAATACTGACCTTGGACATGAAATTGATGATAGCTACACTCAAATTTTTTGATGGAACAAAAACAAGGACCCAAGAAGGTTCGAGTCTACTTTCTAAACTACTAATTTATTTTGAAAATGGTTGAGATTAAGGGGTTCAAAAGAGGGACACACAAATTGTTGTTGTTTCTGTCAGAAAAACATAACATAGCAACTCTTGTGTGACCCGAGCACGGTGGACTTTTTTGTAGTATTTTTAAAATCACTCTGGTTAGAAGTTAGATAACAGTATGTAGTAAGGACTAGATATTTTCTGATAATTTTTTAATGAATATTTGATTTTTTATTAATTTTCTAAGTGGGCACTTCCTAAAAAGCAGAATTTTGGCGTGCTCCCCCTCAAATTTTTTGAAACTAATAGATTTTTTAAAATTTTATTTTTTTTAAATTGTAGAATGGAGTCTAGTTTCTAAAAATATAATTTATTTCAAATTTCGATGAACGGTTAATTTATGGCGAAAAAAATACCAAAAATTGTTTTTTGAAGAAAAACAGACATATAATCAAAAGAAATTATGGATGAAAGGTTTAACATTGTTAGAAAGTGAAAAAAATTACATCGTTGGAAAGCTAATAAAGAACCTAACATTACCCATGTCTTCGATTTTCTTGATATTCAACCAGATGCAATCTTGATGGTGAGTACAAACCCGATTATGTGAAAATTTGTTGAATTTGGAAAAAAACACGTCTCTGGTCTTTGGGAATGCCCTCCAAGCCTTTGGGTTGGTATTCCAAGGAAAATACCAAAGCTAAGGCTCGGGGATTTCCAATTCAAGACATAACGCGCTCGCGTTATAACGCGCACGCGTTATGTCTTGCTTTTGACATTTTTCGAAGAGCATTACTAGCAACAAATACCGCGCTCACGTTATGTCTTCCCTTAGTTAAATGCCACTTTATTGAATGTTTGTTGATATTTTTGTATGTTTGTATGTGTATGTATACTACTATGTCATGTATGTATGTTTATGGGAGAGAGGGTGGGAGTGGGAGAGGGTTTAGCATGGGAGAGCATGGGAGAGAGTGGCAGAGTGGGAGATAGGGAGGGAGAGTGTGGGAGACAGGGTTGGAGAGAGTGGGTGAGTAGGAGATAGGGTTGGAGGTTGTTGGAGAGTGTGGGAGAGAGTTGGAGAGAGGGCTTGATAGAGTGGGATAGGGGTGGGAGAGTGGAAGAGTGTGGGAGACAGTTATTTGAGAGTGGGAGAGGGTGGGAGAGACGATGGGAGAGTGTGGGAGAGAGTCGGAGAGGGTGGGAGAGAAGGTGGTTGAGGGTGGGAGAGAATTGGAGTGGGAGATGGTGGAAGAGAGTGACTCAAGAGTGAGAGAGGGTGGAAGAGGGTGGGAGAGAGTCAGAGAGCATGGGATAGGTCAGATAGGGTGGGAGAGAGGGTTAGAGAGTATGGGAGAGGGTTGGAGAAAGTTAGAGTGTAGGGAAGGTGAGAGAGGGTGGGATAGGGTTGGAAAGTGTGGGAGAGGTTGGGAGCATTGGAGAGGGTGGGAGATGGTGGGAGAGAGTGGGAGAAGGTGGGAGAGGGTGGGAGAG